>PVKA01004535.1:87156-98411 GCA_004027165.1 Ctenomys sociabilis
AAACCTCTCCTGACCTTGAGACCCACTACAGCTTGGCTCCTTTTTTTTTTTTTTTTTTTTTTTTTTTAATGTATTTGGTACAGGGTCTATAGGGTGTCACTATGTAGATCAGACTTGTAGTGATTCTCCTGTTTTCATTCTCCCAAGTGCTGGGATTATAGGCTCACACCACCATGCCCAGTCACAATCACCATCCCAGCGTGTCCCAGAGGCAGGGCTTGCACAGGAGGCCAGGGATCAAATGCCCAGCCCCTGTCTCTGCCTAGGCAGGCACTTTAATCTGCTGAGCTATTTGGCCAGCCCCACCCCCATTATTTTATTTTAATTCAACAAATCTTAAGCATTGGTACAGTTATAAATTTGAAGAAGTGGAGTAAAGATTCTGGGAATTTACAAAATTTGGAAAATCCTCAGAAAAATGGGCCTCATTCATATGAAAATATGTTCAAATTTACTCATATTTAAAGCAACGAAAATTAAAATACCACTGAAATGTCCTTTCTCAACTATTAGGATGGCAAATCTTCTAAAATGTGCACAAGAATATGCCTTCTGGGATAGACTGAGTAAACATGCAATTTCATATGGGAGTGGTAAGTGTACAAACATTGTGGTAGGAAACTGCAAAAGCTAATGTGCATTATTAACATTTGATCCGGCAATCTCATTTCTGGCATTATGGAATTCCATAAACACAAGGCCATATATTGCACTGTTCTGTGTAAATATGAAATATATAGCTAACCTACATGCTTTATGTAGAGGACAGTAGTTGAGCAAAGCATGATACATCCAGGCAATAAGAGGATGCAGTTAGAAAATGGTGAGAAATACTTCAGTGGACTAATATGAATTGCAATTTTAACATCAAGCGAGAAAGCAAATCACAACAAAATATCTATAACATGCTATTTTCACCTACAAAAGACAGGAAGTGCCAACCTGTCTGCTTATTTATGAAAAATTACACAGGAAAGGTAAACCAGAAGCCAAAGAAATTGTTTACCTATAGAGGTTGATAGGAAAAAAACAGAGAAAGGAAGAAATGAAGACTGGTATCAAGAAGACGATAATGAGGAAGAATTTTTTTTTCATTTATAAGTTTTTGTGTAGTACTGACTGTTAGTAATATAATAATGTTTCACAGAGCTTTCACATAAATTTAAAATAACCAAAACCATCAAAGATCTGAAGGGCAAAAACTAAATTAAAGAAAAAGTTATGCCTAGCTATGCCTCTTGTTAATAAAGGATAAAAATAAAAATCCTAAAAAGGAACTGATTATATGAAAAGATTGAATGATGCTACAAAAGGAAATAAGTATTAAAGCAATTTTTTTTGGCAGAACTTGGAATTGAACTCAGGCCATTGTGCCTGCCAAGTAAGTGCTTATTCTACTGAGCAATCACCCCAAACCCTGTTAAAGTAATTTTAAAGGTTTATAAAGCAGGACTGGTTTATTGGAGAGACACTGATCAAAAATACAAAATTTCTATTAGGAAGAATAGGTACATGAGAGCTCTGCAGTACACTAATTATAGTTAATAAAATTATATGATATTCTCACAAATGGCTGAGAGGAGATTTTTAAAGTACTCTTACCCCCATGAAAACAAGAGTGTAAAAGTAGAGTGTACATTAATTAGCTTGAATTAGTCATTCTATCATGTATACATATTTTGAAACTCTACATCGTATGCAATACATATGTATGTTTTACTTACCAAATACACAATAAATATTTTTAAAGTATATACCTAGGTACTATGTGCCATAGGAAATTATAAGGAAGCACTCAATGAATGTTTCGTTTCCCTCATGGAGAAGAATAAAACTAAACAAAAGAAGTTGTGAATGGTTTAAAAACAGAAAACATGGGATGGCCACACAATATGGAGACAAAGAAGACTGGTACAGTAATAAAATAACTGGAGAAAAACAAAGGAAACAGACATTAATAAAAGACACCATGAAGCACAAACGTTTGAGCCAAATCTAAAGAAAGGCAAGTAACAGGTAAAGATGGGAATTATTTCAAGAATATAGAGGAAAAATAAGCAAAGTGACCAAGCTCTTTAAAAATTTAAAGGAAAGACAAAAGATAAAAAAGAAAAAGGAACTGAGGAAGCACCCCAGGGATCATCGGTGCTCTTTAAGAAGAACCCTGCATTTTGGATAGAAATTAATATTTGAAATATAAAAAAAGAAAAAAGTAAGTTCTAGTTGCAGAATTAAATCTACAGTTTGAAAGACACAGGACATGAAAAGGCAAACAACTAAATAGGCCACCTATACAGGTTAAATGAATTAAAGTAGGGTTTATGGCAGACTTAGAAACCTGAATGAATTTTTGCAAAGACTTTTGTCTCAATACTAGTACTGGATCAGATTTAGCTTTTCTTACTGCAAGATAGATGCCTCAACTGAGAGGAGCTTAAGCTGAGATGCCCTTTAACAGTTGCCATGATGCGACACAATATTTTATTTATTTGCTTGTTTATTTACTTATTCATTCATTTATTTGACACAGGGTCTTGCTATACAGCTCAGACTCACAGTGATCCTCCTGTCTCCGCCTCCCCAGCACTGGGATTGCAGGCATGTACCACCACACCCAGTTAGGGTAGATGGCACAGCTAAGGGGCCAGCACAGCATATGATTCTGGGGATTGAACCTGGGTCCGTGAGCTTTCCAGGATGGGGATTAAATAGCTCAGCTATCTCCCCTGCCCATAACACACTATTTCTTTAGTGAAGCCAGTAGAGGAGTTATCACTCTCTTAGACATTGGACAAAAATAACTCTACATCTCAGAATATTGTCTCTTATTTTTAATTCTTCAACATTATGCTAGAATGGTTTTCTTACCAAAGTTTGGACTCATTAATTAGGATGTTTTTGCTTGATACATAAGCAAAAGCCAAAAAGTTTGTCTGGATTTTTGCTTCTTTTTATTGGTCATCCATAGAAAAACTAGACCAATCATTTTCATCTTTCAAAATAATTTTCCCTTTCACTAAAACTATTATTTTTGGAACTGTGAGCAATGCTGTAAATATGAATGTTTATTGTATGGGTACCACAGTGTAGGCATGTTAACATAGTCAAGCTTATTATGCAAAAATTCACTTGGCAAATGAAAATTTTGGACAACTATACAGTTAGAAACTACATTGGAACCTTCTATATCTTTGAAGCTAATTTTCAATACGTATTTCTAAGTATGTTATTCAATTTAGAAAAGCACTACATCCAGCCTCCATGTATAATCCTCTGACAGGCATGTCTCAGATATGATACTAATGTGAATCAATGAAAGAAAAGTAAAACTGACTGATCTTAATTGATCCCATCAAACTCCAAGTATCTTCGCTGTAAAGTCAATTGGTTCTGCACAAGAAATCCGATATTATATTTCACTTAAAAGTTGACTCCCTTTAAAAGATGATGAGATTAATGAGTTGATGAGTGAAAATGTCACCCAATCCATTACGGCAAATTTACTATGGAACAAAGACAGTAATTCCGGGCGTGGGGATGAGTTTTCACATAGCAATCAGCCCTTGTACATTTATCACGTGTATTTACAGAAATTGATTCAACGGGTCACCCTAACTCCAGCCTTCTTCCTGCTAACTTGGACATTCTGTGTCAAGTAGTGCTTATGTGGGAATTATTTGGTAAATCAATGCTTGCTGTGATAGCTGAATTTTCAAGAGCTATCTGGCAAGCTTGTCTCTCACCCTACAATGGGTTGTCTTTCATAGATAAAAGGACATAAGCTTTAAAGTTTCTTTCTTTCTTTTTTTTTAATATATCCCCCCAAATTAAGAGCAATAATGGTCATTTTTTTTTAAATTCACATAATTAATTAAGATTTGTATTAGGCCATGTGCCTGTCATGGTCTACAGCATCAATGCTGACATGGGTGGGATTTCAGTCTCCAAACCATTAAGACACTGCTTATATTTTTCCTATTTCTGGGGATGGGACAAAGTGTGTGATGCCAGCGATTTAAGGAGGAAAGCTTTATCCTGACTCACAATTTCAAAGGTCCATTACCAGCTGGCTCCCAGGCGAAAATCTGGGAGATGAGTGAGGCAGAGTGACCACTGCTGCCTGCCTCGCTAACGGGAGGTGGAGTGGGAAAGCAGCACCAGAGGGCCAGGGTGTGGGGCCAGGGGAAATCATTGCTGGGCCTGCACTGTGGGCGCCTCCCCAGGACGACCTTGATCTGGTCAAGGTAACAGTCAGGATTCACAGTTACACCACCACAGGACAATAAAACTATCTTGCGTTCTCAGGAGTTTACAAATACAAGTTCTATGCATTCATTTCTCTCTCTCTCTCTCTCTCTCTCTCTCTCTCTCTCTCTTTCTCTCTCTTTTATTTTTGTATTTTAGGACAAGGTTTACAGGGTCTCACTGAGTAGGTCAGAATCTTAGTGATCCTCCTGTTTACAGCCTCCCAAGAGCTGGGATTACAGGTGCACACCACCATGCCCAGTCTCAGTCACCATCTCAGTGTGCCCTGGGGGTGCGGCCAACATGGCAGGCCTGGGGATAGAAAGCCTGGCCCCTGTTTCCGCCTAAGTAGGTGCTCTAATCTGCTGAGCTATTCGGCTGCCCCCTCATTTCCTAAAAAAGCAATCATTTTCTTCACGAAGAAGAGAGACGGAGAGAAGGAGAAAGGGAGGGAAGGAGAGAGAGAGAATATATGTCAGCCAGAACTTCTTTCAGATTATGCTGCCCTGATTTTTTCCAAGTTTGTGTTTTGAGAGAAAATGGAAATGGTGCGTCACAGTATTCTGAATGGAATGAGAAGCCTGCAGACGCACGCCATCACTGAACTCACCACAAGCGCATTAACAGTTATGGTTTGTGTTAGCAAACACAAACCACAGTTTGTGATGACTTGGAACTAACAGCCAGTCTGAATTTGGGGTTCCTGGGGAGATTTCCCAGAGCAGCTTCAAAGGAGAATCTGAGTCAAGTTGATTGATCTGGGGTTTTATGGGGGACTACTGATGGGATGGGATTACTTGAATTACATGGAGGGAGAGGGAGAGGAGAGGAAGTGTGAGATTGGGGGAGGAAGCTGGCTAGAAAAGGTGGCTGTCTGACGACATGGCAAGGGCTGTCCTGACCAGGGCTGACGTTTCTTGCCTTTTTTTCTTTTTTTTTTTTTTTTGTATTTCTTTACAGAAGGGTCTGCAGGATGTTCAGGGTCTCACTACTAGATCACACTTGGAGTGACCCACCTGTTTATAGCCACCCAAAAGCTGGGATTTCAGGCCTGCATCACCATTTCCAGTCTCAGTTACCATCTCAGTGTGCCCCATGGGACAGTGCCAGCACAGTAGGCCAGGGATTGAATGCCTGATGATTCATTATTTTTTTAGGAGTGAAGGATTTTTTTTTTAATTTTAAAGAATACGAAAGAGTAACAGAAAAAAAAAAAATACCATTAGAAGCAATACAAGATTTCACCAAAAAAGTAATAGAAATCCAACAATGGTTGCTGTATTACATGATGCTATCTTCAAATTAGTTGTTCACATTACCAGATATAGGAAGGAAAAGGACAAATGAAAAAAGGGGGGAAGATATATTTAGGTATATAGGCAGAATAGTCTGGATAATTGTATTGTCATTTTCTGCTAATCTTTTGAAAGAAGCAGTTAATACTTAATTTCTTTTTACTCTGATATTTTTTTCTCCCTCTTTTGAATGTCTTATAATTACTTTAAAAAAAATTTAAATTAATTTTATTGAGAAAAACATTGCAATGAGACAGCTTCAAAACAGATTGGTAGGAGAGTTACAACAATTAATACACTGCATATTGTTGCCTTTGTAGTAGCACTCATAGCACAGGATGCAGATGTGATGTCTTGTCCAAACACTATTCGCACAAATGTTTCTTCTTATTGAATTGAGAGAAGGTAGCTAACCTAACTATGTTGTGTATACAGATACAAAATGGTCCCTCAATTATATCACCTTTTTTTCTTTAGTTTTGTCAGAGATGGGTCTTCCATTGCCATTCAAATATTGTAGGTACATGAATTCCACAAAACATTCCAATATAGTCCAGCAGTCCACAATAGTAGTGGGTTATCCACAGGACTGTCAATGTCTGAATCTGATGACTTGAGCCTTCCACAGCTCAGCATATTAACATGGCTTCACTTTCCATGCCTCGTTTCTATCATTTTTTCTGATGAATGGTTAAGACCAAGATAAAGCAAGACCTATATGATAAGAAATGCAACTTCTATATCTGACAAGGTCAGTCAAGTCCCCTTGGGACTTATCCTGAAACGCTGTACCGCACTTTGTAGCTCCTTTGTCAGTGTCAGCCATGTGGATGAGTCACGGTCATTGCTTGACCACTTTGCTCTCTGTGAAATCCTGAGAGAATGTTTTCTCTCCATGTGACTCTCTTTAGGCACACACTACCTCATCGATCACATTCCTCTTCTTGTTCAGAAAATTTGGGGCACCTCTGAGATACATGATGTTGCAGTACAGGTTCTGCTATGTCCTGAGTCCTCACTGACTTTGAAAGGCTAGAGCAAAAATGTTGGCTGTGCTTGCAAGCCTTCTTTTTCTATAATTTTTGGTCTGCAAATTTAGGTTGTTAACACACAAAAGAGAAGGTTATTATTTCCCTACAACATATGCACATGGGTTTAACCTCACTATCTGTGTTAATACCAAACATCTTAGGCATACGATGGAGCATGTATTTCCCATTAAGTATTGATATGTTAAACTTTAAGGCTCTACTGAATATGGAAAAAGAATTTAAAAAATTTAAAAAATATGAATAAACAGTTACATATTTTTACACAGTAATTTAGATATCTAACCATATATAGCATTATAGCAAATTATTCCTGTGACATTTTTTATTTCTTGTCTTTTTATTTATTGCCTTTTAAAAAAAGAAATACTTGAGATACAGTCTGGCCATACTGGATGTCATGAAAAGCAGTACATATTTTCAGAATGACAGGCATTCCAAGCGTGAACCCACTAACTATCACACATTGCTATCTTCAGTGTACTCACTCAGGTCACAGGTATCAGCATATGTAGTTAGTCAGGGTGAGAATCCCACCAAGTGACTGCTAGATTCAACAAACCGCTGATAGTTCTCAGGATAATGGCTTTGCCCCTCTCAAGTTTCCTAGCTTTTCTCCTTGACCTCTTTTCATTGTGTAATCCTCAAGTTCTCGCTTTCCTTTTAATTGTGTTATCCTTTTCTATTTTTATTTCTTCTTTTGAGTTCTCATACTAGGGAGACTATACGATATTTACATGTGCAGATGTGGTTTATTTCACTTACGAGTATATCCTCAAGTGGCATCCACTTATATATGAAGGCTCTGGGTTTATCATTCTTTATGGCTGAGTAACAAAACACTCCATTGTATAAAAATACCACATCTTTTTCATCTATTCCTCCGGTGACATGCATCTTGGTTGTTTCCAATATTTGGCTATCACAAATTATGCTGCTATAAACATAAGTACACATATATCATTCTGATATGACATTTTCAATTCTTTTGGGAAAATTCCTAGTAGGGGGATAGCTAATTTAAATGGGATTTCCAGTCCTAGTTTTTTAAGGAGTCTCCACATTGATTTCCTCAATGGTTGCACCAGTCTATATTCCCACCAGCAATGGAGAAGTGTTCCTTTTTTCCCACATTGTCTCCAACATTTGTTGTTAGTTGATTTGTTTATGATGGCCATTCTTTCTGGGGTGAGATGGTATCTCATTGTTGTTTTAATTTGCATTTCACAGATTGCTAGTGATGTGGAGCATTTTTTCATATATTTATTTGCTCATTTAGTTTCATCCTCTGAGAACTGTGTGTTCATCTCAGATGCCCATTTCTGGATTGGATCTTTAAATTTTGGAGCATTAATGTTTTTAGTTCTTTATATGTTATAGAGAGCAGACCTTTGTCTGAGTGTTTATTTATCAAAATTTTTTCCAAATTTGTGCCTTGTGAACCATGGTGAGGCTGTGAGATGTGAGATGTGGAGTGTGATTTTTCCCAGAGCTCAACTGTTTGAGAGCAAGGAACTCTGGGCACTTGGGGCAACTGGGGATCAGAGATATGAGTCTTCTTTTGTCCCAAAGCTTTTGCCCTTAGCAAGTAATAAAGGAGTCACACTATTTGTCACTCCAACATTTGTATCGGTTTCTTTAGCCGAGGACCTTGGTCTTAGCCCTGAAATCTCTGCCTGTACTGAAGCACAAAAACCATGACATTGAGGTTTGAACCATTCCCATATTTCAAAGAAATTCAGCCTTGCACAGAGAATTAGAATCAGAGCCTAAATAGTATCTAAAGACTCTAGAATATTATTTGATGTGGAGTCATGAGAAATTGTATCTAAACACTAAAGAGCCTTGGTCTGTTCCCTGCTGCTCGCTGTCTTATAATTAAGCACTGCTTTAATGACATACTAAACTTCTGTGTTCAGGTCTGTGTTCTTTTGTACTTTCATGCATTTTTCCATTGGTCTGTTTCCTAGTTGCACGCCTACACCGAAAGATTTATAATGTTTCAGTATCTACTGAAGCTCATCTCTTTTCTCAGTTTCTTTTTCATATTTCCATAGATCTGCTTGCTCCTTTGTTCTCTCAGAGGAAGCATAGAATTAAGGTGCTTATTATCTTGGAGGAAAAGCAATATATATTTTTATTGGGATTAAGTTAAATTTCTTAGGGAGAGCTGACATTTCATGACTCTGAACTGAATGTAGCCAATATGTATGTAGAGTTCACTCAC
The DNA here is from genome assembly GCA_004027165.1 of Ctenomys sociabilis. Lineage (NCBI taxonomy): Eukaryota > Metazoa > Chordata > Mammalia > Rodentia > Ctenomyidae > Ctenomys > Ctenomys sociabilis. Next base: position 95,973 of record PVKA01004535.1, read on the forward strand.
ACTCAAATGAAGGCATTTACATGTGCATGGCTAACTGTGGACAACCATTAGTACAGAAACAATTTTTACTGATCTTAACAATTTGGCCCCAGACTTGTTTAATCTAAGCCACCAAAGATCCTTTCCCAGCCTCTTAGCACAATGGTTATAAATGCTGCTGCTGTGAAGAGGAAAGATTGGGTAATGTAGTTAGGACTTTATATGTCCACAGAATGCATTTTCATGAAAACACCAGATTCATCTCCTTGTTTACTTTTATTGATTTGTAGTAAAACTAAGCTGGAAAGTTTGGGTTAACAATGAACATTATAGATAATAACATAAAGCAATCGCTAGAAATAGCAAATTAATAGAGTTGCTAGTGACGTGGATAGAAGGTATTCCGAAATTGCACATGCTTAATATTTTAGATTCATATTAAAATGTCTGATTAGAGGGGCTGGGGAGATTGCTCAGTAGAATAAGCTCTTCCCTGGAAAGCGCAAGGGCCTGAGTTCAATCCCTGGTTCTGCAAAAAAAAAAAAAAAAAAAAAAATTGTCTGATTAGAGGCAGTCAGTTTAGAGTGCTGGAAGGGGTGAAATTCCCTGCTTAGAGCCTCAGGGTCACTACATATGATACATATGAAAGGTAAGAAATTGGTTTAGCATTTCTCGAAGTATGTTCCACCCTATGCTCCCTGAAAAAAAATATTGAGTGCCAAATTTATCTGAGAAGCTCTACATAATCTTTCTCCTGCAAAGACTTATACTGTAATTAGAATGTCTAAGGAATGGTAAATCCTATAATAGGAAACCTATTTACTGTTTAGGGGAAATAGAGCAATATGTAAAGACTACATATTGTATGAGAAATGAGTGCATTTGGAGCCCAATTTTGTCTCAGGTGGTTGTGGGAATTTGAACTAGCTACTGCTCCGTGTTTGCTTCCTTACTGAAAAATTACAATTACGACTACTCCAAGCAATATTGTTGTGATGATTTTTTTGTGTTAATATATATATGGAAAACAGTATGTGACACATTAAAACTTGGCAGGATTTCTCAGATTTAACTGACAATGTGTGTGTCCTGTTGGTGCACATGTGTGTACCTCTCAATAACCTAACAGCCATTGCCCTGTCCACTCACAATGTAGCTGACAGGGGGGATAAGAACTGAGGCCTTCATCCCTATCTAGTCCTGCTCTGCAGTGGCATTATGGTTTCCAATGAACTGACCTTTGAGACTAAATCACCTATCTGCTTCTTAACCCTTCCTGCTCTCTGTACGCCCAGTGGTGGTGAAACTGTAGCTCTTGTTTCACAACAGGCTGTTTGTACCACTGATAGCTCTGAAAGGTTTGCCATCACTACCCTAGGCAGTCAGTTTCATTCTTCCTTAAATTTTAAAACTCTACACTTTCATGCATGTGCAACAACTCAAAAGTACTACAGATTTAGTCTTCTATGAATTTACCATGATGACTTTAACAATGCTGTCCAGTAATGGAGAAAACCAAGCTGTGTCTAGGAAGTCTACAAAAATTTCCAGCCTTTTCATTATACATGTAATTGGAGGGAAAGAAATCTAAGGTTTCTCTTCAAAGAAATTTTTAAAACTACAAAGAACCGTTTGAGGCATAGTTTTATGGGATTTTTAAATGTTTCTTTTTTTCCAAAGTCTAGCTGCTTTCTTGTTTTTTCTGATGTTATAACTGCTTGCAGTGTACCTGAGAAACAGGCTTCAAAAATAAATCTTCAGCATGTAATGGAAACAAAGGAAGTTGTTGCCCTGGAAACATGAACCACAGAAAGTCCCTGCACCACACTTTCATCTCTAATGATCCCCTTTCCACTTCTGGAAGTTTGTACTGAAGTAGCACGGAGGAGGGAACTCTGCCATGGGACTCTTTCAATAAAAGAAATCATTGGAATTCTCACTAGAACTGGGCTATCCCATGCGGAAACCTCATGGAATATCCAATACGTTCATAGTGGAAAATGTAGATTTGCGAAGACAAATCACACTTGGCTGTCTGGCCAGCTCCAGGTAAACATCTTCTTCTTCCAGGGTGTTTGCGTGGAGGGAATTTGAGGAAGCCTCTTGCCCCAGACATTCAAGGAAGGAAATCTAGAGAAATGGAAATCTTCGCAATTCTTCTCCTGAGCAGCTCTTGTGCCCTTCCATTCTCAGATAGGATCACATACAATGTATGATAATTAATGGATAATAATTAGATATCAAAATCATCTTTGGGGGTTCTATCACTGGGCTTCCGGAACCAGCCCCACTCTCTGGGCACAGTGAGATAGCAATTGAGACTGGATGTGGTGTTACGCACCTGTAATCCCAGCTCTTTAGAGGCTGTAAACAGGTGGGTCACTAGAAGTCCAATCTAGTAGAGTCCTTTAGAGGACTCTAAAGCCTTCCCTAAAATACAAAAAAAAAAAAAAAAAAAAA
>PVKA01004536.1:0-98185 GCA_004027165.1 Ctenomys sociabilis
GGGAATAAGAATAGGTAAAGAAGAAGTTAAATTATCACTATTTGCAGATGACATGATACTTTACTTGGAAGACCCCAAAAATTCCACCAAGAAACTACTAGAACTGATAGGGAAATTCAGTAGCATAGCAGGATACAAAATCAATACTCAAAAGTCAATAGCATTCCTCTACACAGATAACAAGCACACTGAAAGGGAAGCAATAGAAACAATACCTTTTATAATAGCACCGCGGAGCCGGGTGTGGTGGTGCAGGCCTGTAATCCCAGCACTCGGGGGGCTGAGACAGGAGGATTGTTGTGAGTTCGAGACCAGCCTGAGCTACAATGTGAGCTTAAGGCCAGCCTGACCTGCACAGTGAGACCCTGTCTCAAAAAGACAAAAAAAAAAAAAAAAAAAAAAAAAAAAAAAAAAAAAAAAAAAAAAAAAAAAAAAAAAAAAAAACAATAGCACCGCGGAAAATGAAATACCTTGGGACTCACCTAACCAAGGAAGTCAAAGATTTTTTCACGGAAAATTACAACACCCTAAAAAAAGAGATTATAGAGGATTTCAGAAAATGGAAAGATATTCCATGCTCCTGGATAGGAAGAACCAACATCGTGAAGATGGCCATATTCCCAAAATTGCTGTACAGATTTAATGCAATCCCTATCAAACTGCCAACAACATACCTCCCAGACATAGAGAAATCATTCCTAAAATTTATTGGAACCACAAACGACCTAGAATAGCAAAGGCAACCTTGGCCAGTAAAGACAAGGCAGGAGGCATCACAATTCCTGATTTGAAATTATACTACAAAGCCACTGTGATAAAATCAACATGGTATTGGCAACAAAATAGACCTGAGGATCAGTGGAATAGATAAGAAGACGCAGAGGCATCTATGGAACCACTCAGCCATCTTATCTTCGACAAAGGGGCTACACAAGCTCACTGGAAGAAAGATAGCCTGTTTAACAAATGGTGCTGGAAAACATGGCTTTCTACATGCCGAAAACTAAAACTTGACCCAGCTCTATCACCATGCACTAAATTAAAGTCAAAATGCATTAAAGATCTAAACATTAAAACAGAAATACTCAATTTCCTGGAAAAGAAAGTAGGAGGAACTCTTGAAGACATAGGGGTAGGTAAAGAGTTCATGAAAAAACATATATTCGCACAAGAAGCTCTTGAAAGAATCAACAACTGGGATCAACTCTTCTTAAAGAGCTTCTGCATGTCAAAAGAAATTGTCAAAAGAGTGAAAAGACAACCCACAAATTTTGAAAAAATCCTAACTCATAAGCAATCAGACAGAGGACTACTGTATAGCATATATAAGAACTAAGATATAAGAGGGTCCTCAAAATTAAAGACCCAATTCAGAAATGGGCATCTGAAATGAATACACACTTCTCAGAGGACGAAATTAAAGAAGCAAATAAATATATGAAAACATGCTCCACATCGCTAGCCATTCATGAAATGCAGATAAAAACAACACTGAGATACCATCTCACTCCAGAAAGAATGGCTATCATAAGGAAATCAACCAACAACAAATGTTGCAGAGGTTGTGGGGAAAAGGGAACACTTCTCCACTGCTGGTGGGAATGTAGATTGGTACAACCATTGTGGAGGTCAGTGTGGAGACTCCTCAAACGAGTAGGACTAGAAATCCCATTCAAGCTGGCTATTTCCCTACTGGAAATTTTCCCATAGGATCTGGAAACATTGTATCATAGAGATATATGTGTACTTATGTTCATAGCAGTGCAATGTGTGATAGCAAAATCTTGGAAACAACCAAGATGTCCATCACATGAGGAATGGTTGAAAAAGATGTGGTACTTCTATATAATGGAGTATAGTATAATCTCAGCTATTAAGAATGATAAGTTTGAAGCATTTATACTGAAATAGATGCCACTTGAACATATACTCATAAGTGAAATAAAGCAGACACAAATTTGTAAGTATCATATAGTCTCCCTAGTATAACAAGCGAAAAGCAGAAATACAAAAGGAAAAGTACAACAAAAAAAATCAATTGAGTCAGATAAGGCAAAGTGAAAGGCATATGCTGCAGGATACTAATCAGCTTTTCTTCTGGATGGTTAACAACCTAAGTTCACAAGTCAGAGTTGGAGAAATGGAAGGCCCGCCAACATTTTGGCCCTAGCCTTTCAAGGTCAGCAAAGACTCAGGACATAGGAGAACCTGTACTGCAACATCATGAAACTCAGGTGAGCGCCAAATTTTCTGAACAAGGAGATTATGGAGCCACAGAGCAAAGAGACTGAAGTTCTAAAGTGTGCCTGGGGAGAGTCACATGAAGAGAAAACTTTCTCTCAAGCTCTCACAGAGAGCAATCTGGTCAAGCATTGGACGTGACTCATCCACATGGATGACACAGACAAAGGATCTACAGAATAATGTACAGGACTACAAGATAAACCCTGAGAGGACTTCACTGACCACATAAGAAATATAAAGTTCATGTGTTGGTATATAAGTCTTGATCTATCTAGGTCTTAACCATTCAGCAGAAAAGTATAAAAATGAAGCATACATTGTGGGGCCAGAATATTAAGCTAATCTGTAAATGGCTATGGTCAACAACTTCTTTTAATAACTCACTATTGTTGTGGAATGCTGGACTGTGTTGGACTGTGGTGTCGAGTTCAATCACTTAAGTTAGTTGAATGACAATGGAGTGTCCACCTTTGACAGGTGTAGACAGAGGAAGGGGTATAGAAAGAAAAATCATGTTGTGAGTGTATACACTGTACAGTTGGGATAGATAATACTGTGCTTCTATATAATCCTATGAGAGGCAAGATCTGCACTAATGGTGGTTGGACAGGATATTATGTCGGCTTCCAGTACTACGGTCATCAACTAGGAAAATAATTATTGAATTTTTGATATAATTCATGTATAAAAAATAAATAAGCAGCTACACTCTTAATTTACTGATAAGAGACATCTGCTAAAATAATATCTGTAAATATAATATCATGTATGCAACTTGTACGATACCAAAACCTTATGAAAACAGTTTGCAATGTATTAATTTATCGAATCTGTCTTGTTAAGGTGTCTTGAAACTGTCTGATTGATATTTGTACTTCAATAAAATAAAAAATAAAATTAAATTAAATAAAATAAAAATTAAAAAAAACCTTGGAAATCCCTCATGCCCTTTCCTAGCACATCAGGTCAACCCTCACAGAAGTGAAAACTAAATTTTTGATTCATTATTCCATTGCTTTCCTTTATAAGTTTTCCACACTCACATGAACCCTTACATAATACATCAGCCAGTTCTGCCCTAACTTAGCATACATTTAACCACACAGCGTTAGCTGCTGCGGTTCTGCTTTCCTGCTCAATGTGACCCACATATTCGTTCCCACTGATGCACAGGTCATGATGGATTCATTTGTACATGACAGTAGATGGCACAGTGTGAACACATCATGATTTTAGCTCTCTGTTAATATTGCTGGTGGAAATCTGTACTGTTCCCACATGGGGCTAATAATAATACTGCTGCAATCACGCTCACCTATGTCCTGTGTGGTGGCCTCAGCATCTGTGGGGTAGAGGGAGGCTGCAGGTGCACCTTTAACCCTTCCCAGAGTGCTTCATGACTCCATGGACCTTCCAGTGCTGCGTTTTTCCCCACTGGATTCTTTTCTTTTCATACTGAGACACTCACTTTCTGTCATTTATACAAACAGAAAACCTCTCCCCTCTACATGCAGCATCTCTGCTTTTATCTATTCCCTTATTTATTTACTTCAGCTTATTTCTCAAATTCATTAACGGAGTTTTTCACTCATCAACAGTTATACCTTTATATGGTCAATTTCAAGACATTTTTCCCTTTTAAGGATTTTTTCTTAAGGATTCTCATGTTTCAGATATCATACTTTTCTTCCAATATTTTAAGAATTTAGTTTTAGGGGCCAGGGAGATGGCTCAGTGGAATAAGTGCTTCCCTGGCAAGTGCAAGGGCCTGAGTTCAATCCCCAGTTCCGCCAAAAAAAAGAAAGAATTTAGTTTTGATGAATGGGCTGTTAACTCAGCTAAAAACTAGTTTTACATTTGGTGTGAGGTACAGTTCAATTTATCTCTAGGTAACTGTCACAGTACAATTAATGTAAAATCCATCTTCACGCTTACTTCAGGTCACTTCTCTTTCATAGTAAGCTCTCAAATATGAGTAGAATGGCTTCAAATTTCTGCTGTATTTAACCATCTCAGCCACTGTAAATTTTAATATCTAGTAAGATGTCTATTTTGAGCCTTTAAATATTAGTCTTCAAGCTTTCCCAAAATGCTCAGTATTCTGATCAGATATACTCTGAATTTATCATTTTAAGAGAATTACCATCTTTACAATATTTCCTCCCTATAATATCATAAGCATGGCGCACCCCTCTACTCTTATTTCTCCCTGTAGCACCGCACATTGGATCTACACTAAGTTACATCTCTAGTCCCCTTTTTTTTTATCTGAGACAGGGTCTCAAAAACAGGTAAACTTTCCATGCTGGGCTCAAACTCACAAACTTTCTGTCTGGAATTACAAGTGTGCTGGTATTACAAGCCTGTGCCACTGTGCCGAATTAGTGCATCTCATTTTTTTTTTCTTTTTAACTATATAATATTTGATAATTGTATACATATCTTCAGAAGATATTTATGTATACAATTATCTCTTATGCAAGAGTTATATCTATGTATTTCAAACTTATAGTTGATATCATGAAGGAAACCTTCATTATTATATTTCCTAACTGGTTAGCACATGTATATAAGAAATACACTAATGTTTCCAAGAGTACCCTTGTACCCAATAACTTTGCTGAATTATCTTATTAGCTACAATAATTGATCCAGAAACTATTCTAACTCTCTTAGTAAATCATCATATCATATGCAAATAAGCAAGTTTAGTTCATGTCTCCAATGCTTATACCTTCAACTTAACTTTTTATTTTACAATATAAACAGGAATTGATTATGTAGACAAATTTTGATAAAAGTTTACAATTTACTATTGATTATGATGCGAGCTGTAGGTGCTCCGCAGATATCACTTATAAAGCTCAGTAAGTTTTCTGCTCCCAGTTTGCTACAGTTTTTGATCATGAGTTATCAAATGCTTTTTTAATGCCATGCTAAATATCAACAATTATTTTTAAGAACAATTGAGATAATCATATACTTTTTTCCTTATTGATATGGAAAAATGTAATAAAAACATAATAATTGAAAAGGACACACTATAACAATGGTTTGTGTTTTTCTATTGTTTTTTTTTTTTTTTTTTATGTGGAACCGGGGATTGAACTCAAGCCCTTGTGCCTACCAGGGAAGCGCTTATTCCACTGAGCCATCTCCCTGGCCCCTATAACAATGAAGTATATTTGCCAATATTTTATCTCATAATTATTAGTTCATTTAAAAAGAAAATGACTAATATTCACAAAGATAAAACTTCTAAAGTCTTTTTTACCTATTTTAATATTAATACGCCTATCATATAATGTATCTTGTTTTTATTATATGAAACAGAAAACACTAAGTCCACAATTTAGATAAATACGTGTGTAAAATTATCTAAGAATGACAGAGAAGCTATTAATAGTGGATTTAGCTGCATCCAGTTTTCCATTACATACTAATATGTTCTGCCCATTTAAAAAATCCTAATAGCTTTTCCATGAAAACACAGATTAGCCATATTAATATGCTGAGCTGTTAAAGGCTCAATTCAACAACTTCTGACATTGCCAGCTCTGCAAACAACCCACTACTATTATGGACTACTGGATTATGTTGCATTATTTTGCTGAATTCACATACTTACAATATTTGAATGGCAATGGAACATCCATCTCAGACAAAACTAAACAAAAAAGGGGGATATAAATGAAGGTCCATTTTGTAGTTAAAAAAAAAAAAAGGGTGTGTGTGTGTGTGTGTGTGTGTGTGTGTGTGTATAAAAATAGGATAGATATATAGTTATTTTCTCTTAGTTCAAAGAGAAGATTTATACTAAAAGTGTTTAGACAAGATATCTTGTCTGCATCTTGTACTCTGAATAACTACTATGAAGACAATATGCAATGCATAAATTATTATAACTGTCTTCCTAACCTGTTTTGAAACTGGCTCATTGCTATTCCTTTCTCAATTAAAATTAATGAAAAATAAGAAAACACAGACTTTATGACTCATCATACAGTACTGCTCAAAAACCTTTGACTGACTGATTCTAATGATTCACTTTAGTCTTTTTATTAACCTTTTAAATGAAAATTTCACACAAGTGCACACAGAAAGAATGATTCCTTATGTATCCAGTACCTAGGTGAATTACAATTCACAACTAATCATTTTACATTGAATCTCAAATGCCTAACCCTTTCTCTACATTAGTCTTAGAAAACCTCTGATATCATAGTACCTGTTCTAGAGAGATTTCAATATGCATCTCTGAAAAAAAAGGTAATATCCCCAGAAGTCCAAAATAAAAAAACAAGAATCCTTTACTGTTAAAATACTCAGTGAATGTTCAAATTTCTAATAGTATCAAATGCGACTCTTTTTTTCTTTAAAAATATCTTGTCATGCCGGGAGTGTTGCTCCACATTTGTAATGCCGGCACTCTAGAAGGCTGAGGCAAGAGGATTACAAGTTGGAACTCAGCCTGTAAAATGCAACAACTTACCCGGATCCTGTCTTGATCGAAAAGAAAAAATAAAAAGGGCAGGAGATGCCGTTCAGTTGAGGTCCTGGATTTAGTCTCTGCTACCAAAAAAAAAAGTTTTGCCTTTATAGGCTCTGTTCACTGTGACTGGATATTCCTTCTTTTAACTTTTAGATACCGATTCTTCCTCTTTGATTTTTGGTGCAATTTACTTGCAGAAATTCTGCCATTTATCCTAAAAAGCAGTGCTTCTCACAATGTGGCCAAAGTAGAGTTTTAGATTTCCAACAGACAGGTCATGAACCGAGACAGGAGTCTACCACACACAAGAGCTGCACAGACAGCCCACATACAGCTCAACGCCGTTTAATAACATGTGCACCAGTCCCGCCAGCGGCAGCAGCACACAAGTCCTAATTCTGAATTCCTGGTGCGCTAAGTGGCTGAAGCAGCGTGATGCTGAGCTGGCACTGAGCCTGGGCTAACGAGTAACTCAGCTTGACCCTGGGTCTCAGTTACATTTCCAGTTGCTGAGACAAGATACTAACACCCAAAGGTAAAGGAAGAAAAGTGTATTTCAGTTCAATTTGTAGAGGTTTCAGTCAATAATCAACTGGTTCCAAGGCAGGGCAGCATGGCACAGGGCCTGGAAAAGTTTTGATAGCTCTTCTTCTGGAGATTTTAGCACAAATAGTTCTTCTCTGAATCCCTATGGAAGGTCTCCTTTCTTGGACTTCATAATGTTCCTCTGTGACCCAAACTTCTAAGAGTGGTGAACTGTTCGTTGCCAAATGTGACTTCTGCCATTTGTAGGGACCTCAAGTAAACCTTGTCACCCAGCAGTGTTGCCCCCACTGGTGTCTATAGTTTTAGGTTTATGTTTCACTTGTACCTTTTGAAAAGATCTGAGAATACTCTAAAACTGTACACATACTTCCCTTTCACTTTTTATAGAATTACGTTGTCTGCTTTTAACATCTTAAGTTGAACGCTGAATTCATTGGTTTATCGGGTCTTTAATTTTTTAAAGTAAACTTATTTAAAGTTAACTATTCCAAAATTGCCTTCTTAGATACATCCCATGTGTTTTGTTTTTATAATATTAACAATGATTACATGATTTATTAGGATCTGCCAAATTTCTCCACAGTAAAGTTTTGAAGTTCACTGATAGTGACAATTTGAAAAATATTACAAAACTTCTCAAATTCATGAGAAGTTTGAGAACTGCTGCTGTGAATTTTTAATTTCTATGGCTATGTAAATTTTTATTATATTTTCTATTGCTTTCTCTATTAATTTCAAAGTAATCAGGCAAGCATGTTTGTTTTTATGTTTCTGTTTGACTATTAAGAACTATCAACTATCAATTAAAAAATGACAATTTATTTTAAATATTCCATGTGACTATATACCTATAACCTGGATACAGAAATACTACAAACACAAATCCATAAACATAACATTTTAAATATAACTCAAGCTAACCAAGTTTTTCCAATTTCCTACCATTACTCATTTGTCTGCTTTCTTTGGTTAATTCTCTGATCATCTTCTATTATGATACAGAAATTGTTGAATTAAACTTTTAGTATTTTTGTTTCATTTTATTATTAACATTATAATGACTACAGAAAGGCTAACAAGGCTATGCATATACAAGATAGGATAGATATACAGCTACTTTCTCTTAGTTCAATGAGAAGAAAAGTTTGTACTAATAGTGTTTACGTAAGATATTATGTCTGCACCTTGTATTCTGAATAACTACTATGAAGACAACAATATGCAATGTATTAATCATTATAACTCTCCTACTAACCTCTTTTGAAACTGCTTCACTACTATTTCATTTTTTTCTCATTAAAATGAATAAAAATAACCAAAAAGGGGTTAACAATTCATGAAACTTCTTTGTTAATGTTTTATAGTCCTTATTCCTAGTGACCATCTTTTCCATAAATCCTATGCTTTCTATTGTCGACATCACCACAGCAACTTGTCTTTCCCTATTTGCTGGACACAACCACTCCTGGTCTTCATTTTCAATCTCTGGTTTGCTTTGGATCCAGGTTTCTGTAACAAACATTTAATCTGATAATGAGTTTATTTCATTATTAAGTCTAACCCACTTAACCTAGAAATATTGATATAAACTATCACATGTCTGCAGCCTTAACTTGGGCTTTCTGTTCACATAACTTATTTTCTTCCCTTTTTTCTTGATTTCTGTCAGACTGACATCAATTTCTACATTTCTCCTTTCAAATCCATCTGTGTGGAAGGTGCATATGGTGCTGTAATCTAACTTTCTTCCAATAAATTCTAGTTTATTCAGCATTTCTATCCCTTCCCTACAAATATCCTTAGCAGACTTTACCTACCAACTGCTTCTTCAAATTAGCTGTTTATGATTTTCATTCTATATTTTATCAAACAAAATGTTTTTCCTACAATTAACAGTAGAATAAATATATTGTCATAGTACATCTATTTCAATGCTTATCATTATTTCTTTCATCCTGTAACTCTATAACCACATTTCTTCTTAATGGAATGTGCTATGATTGATTAAAAGAAGGATCACAATGAGTAACAGGAAAACAAAGATGATATAATTTTTTTTTAATTACATAATACTAGCATGACTACACCTATCTAAAAAATTCTATTCATAGGAAAACAAAGGAAGAGCCAGAAATTGGGGCACACACCTTTAATTCCACACTCTAAGAGGCTGAGAGAGAAGGACTGCAAGTTTGAGGCCAACCTAGGCAGCTTAGAAACTTAATAGAACCCTGCCTTAAAATAAGAAAAAGGTCTCAGTGTAAAGGCCATATGTATAGTTTCCAGTACCGCACAAACACACACACACACACACACACACACACACACACACACACACAAGGAAAAACTGTTGCCTTATAGGTTAAGATTAGTACAAACACTTCAACTGAGAGCAGGAATTCAGAATGCATCACCTTTCTTCTCCTTCCCACTTGCCATTCCTGAAGTAAAAGCTCTCCTTGGGTCACCAGCAGATGCCCCCTACAAAGCAAGGTTATGGAAATGTGCAGAATATAATACACCTGGCAACAAACTATGAAGACCTGGGTTCTGGTTTTCACGCTGCCATGGATTGGTTGGGTGATCCTAGGCCAGTCAGTGAACCTTCCCAGACCTTCTGTTCAAGTGTAAATAATCGATCTCACAAGGTTTTTGGTAAGAGAAATAAATGAAACAACATGTGGAGTCATCTTATCACCCTCTAAGGAGATCCTATGTATATGTGTGTATGCATACATACATTTTAACTATAAAACATCATCGGACTAGATTAGCCACATGTGCTATATGTTAAATTGCTCTGAGCCAAAGACAAATATGAACCAAGGCAAAGTCTAACTATCTGCACACTTGGTATTTTCCACCTTCTGTAGTAGCCCAGATTTTACCTCTATTTCAGTGCTGCAGGACTCACATCCTTCACCAGCTCCTTCATGGCATGTGGGGTATACAACAGTGTGTGATTTCACTTCCTATCTCTTTAATGAGGGAAGCTAGACTGAATACCTGTCCAGTGCCCTGTCATGAACGTCATCTTGCAGGCATCACAGCTCTGCTTAGAGACTAAGCATCAGTGGCACTCTAACACTCTGCACTTCCCAGATCCCAAACTGTGTGTTCATTCCCTTTGTTTCCTAACATATCCACACTTTTATCAACAATTATTATTCTGAACTCAGAAAGCAGTCAGCTATTTCAAGCAATGGGAATGTACATCTAATCTCTCCTGGGATCCAGCTTGGAGTAACCTTTTTGTAGAAGACTAACCTATGCTTCCATTATCATAGATTTACAGGATAACAACACATTCTGAGATAAATAGAAGGAAAAGGAGCATAAGGCCACTTTCATTCAGTTGCCCCCTACTAAGTATTATTTAATAGAACATAACAATGGTTATTAACAGCCTAAGGATCCTATACTACACGTTTTCATATTATCAGCCCATTTATGTCATGTCTTCAGGAGGAAGTTTTGTGGCCATAATTTTCCTCCTGTCCAAAGGAAATAAAGTTTGGAAGGAGTATTACTATAGAAATGAGTGAAATACTTCCTGAGAGTACTTTAATTCAAATTTTTTGCAATAAAAATGGAGATAGATTTTACAACACAGTACATGAATGACAAGCAAGTGGTGTTAGAAATGTTGTAGAAAATGGACTCAAGCTCTTTAAGGATTTCCATAGTTTGCCAAAAAAAAAGAAGAAGTATGAAATGCATTGAAGTAACATTTAACAATCACAAGGGTTAGGCATTTTAGATACTGGCCAGAATACCTAACTTCCTGATCAAGGAGACTTTAGGCAGCCAAATACAAACTCTTAGGTGTGGTGCTGTACACCAACAACCCACACTCTGGATGCTTAAACTCTTGCAAGTTTAAGCCCAGCCAAACACACATTTTGAGAACTACAGCGTGAAGGCATTCCACATCACTATACACAGTAGGAAAGAACAGAGTGAACTAGGGGGAAGAACATGGTTTACAGTCTGAGGCCACACAGCTCCAATCCCCTAAGGAACAGAACAGGTCCACTGATCTCTAACAGAATGAAAAAGCAGAATCAACTTCTACTCACTGAGATCTGGAATAACCTAAGCACACATTTCTGTGTGGCACTTCTCCTCACCTCAGATAGTGAACTTGATCCACAAAGTAACCATTCACAAGCAATCCAGAGAATGGTTGGCAAGTGTTGAAAGAAAGAAGTGGTAAGTAAACACAAAGATCTACCATAATCAGCCAAATATATTGAGGAGAATGGATGTACAAAGCCATCATTAAAGATAGGTGACTCATTAAAGCAAAATCAGACCAAGGACAACTCTACTGGTTTCACTGAAGTAAAAACACAATGTTGATGATGTGCTGCAATAATAAGAAACAGGCAAGACTCACCTCATGCTTGGAGAACAGCCGGACACCTTCAAGCTGATGGAAAACTGGGTAGTGCTGGCAGTCGATCTGGTCGCGCCGGTAGACATCACCCACCACCAGGAAGGCGTCCAGCCCCGCGTGCAGCAAGTCCCACTGGTGCGCCGACGTGTGCGCTCGCAGCATGTGAGTCCGGTTCAGGTAATAGTTGTCCCCCTTCTTCCTGCTCGGATGGTCAGCTGGGATGAGCAGACTATCGAAGTTCTGCCAGGTCGTGACCACAGGAGAAAGGTCTTCATAGACGGAGAACAGCGGCGTCTCAAATCGTCCCATGTACTGCTTGTAGAAGTGCTCCTTCACCCGCTCCTTGATTAGCCATAGAGGATGGTGCTGCTGGTTGTGCAGATTCCTGCCGACCTTGGACAGGACTTTCTGGGTGAGGTTGGTGTGGTCGTCCTGGAGGTAGGATTTGCCCAGCAGCTCTAGAACACTGCCAGGAGCTCCAGGAGCAGCAAGGTCTGGCACAGCTGGTCTCGAACTCCACGCCCGCTGCTGGTGCCCTCTGCAGACATGACTGGTCCTCCTCACCAGGCAGATGTGGGGATGGGCAACTCTCCGGAGCACTGAACAAACCATGGTGGAAACCTCTGCTCACGGGTTCTGGAAAAGCACATATGAAAAGCACATGTGAGGCTTCACTTGAGGACAGCACATAAGGCTTCTGGTTTCTCACCAGCTCCACCTTTCCTATCAACATGGTTGTGTTCCTAGAACCCCTCCGCACAGCAAGAAGATCAGTTATGAAAACCTGCTAAGAGAGGCTGCTACAGCTTAACTGTCCCTCCAAAACACCTTAGGAATTCCAAGGAGTGATTAGCTTCTGAGGGGCCACCCCATGTGGAGCCTAAGCCCATCATCACAAGAGTGGATCAGTGTGGTAGGTGTGGTCTCCTAATACAAAGAAAGATCCTCCACCCACCATAGGTGGTGCAGGAGTAAGGCTTCTGCCAGGTGCCAGCACCTAGATCTTAGCCTTCCCAAAATTAGCATGGTGAGGAGCCGGGGAGATGGCTCAGTGGAATAAGTGCTTCCCTGGCAAGCACAAGGGCCTGAGTTCAATCCCCAGTTCCGAAAAAAAAAAAAAAAAAAAAAAAGTAAATCCAAAATTAGCATGGTGAGAAATGAACTTCCTTTCTTACAAATAACCCAGGGAGTGCTATTCTGTTATAGTGGCAGAAAACAGACTAAGAGGCTTAACGTTGAATGCACAAAATCAAAAGTACCTTCAAAGTCACATTTACAGTCCTAATTTCTAGCTTTATTTCTCTCACCATTTAGATTCATAGCTTTTCGATTTTTCTTTTACAATGCTACCATGTTCTAAACTCCTCATGTAGGATAAAGCTTTAAGAAAATAATACTTTCTACAACAAAAAATAGCACTTTGCATTAATATTCATTAATTATATAAATTAATGAGTTTCACTGTGCTATTGCCTATGTGCATATAGAGTACACTGAGCAGTAGAGGTCCTAGGGCCAGAGGACTTCATAACGTGACTCAGGTCCACTTAGTCAGACCCTAATGAAGATCTCATAAATTAGACAAAGCATAGGATCAGATGCAAGCCTCTGAGGACAGAAGAACAAGTATGCTAAATAGCTTCCCCAATTCTGCCTTCTGTCCTACAAACTTCAGCTTACTCTACACATGACATGACTTCTGGCTTCATTAAAAATGCTTTTTCAATGTTTTAAATAAAAGATACCACTTTAGGTGGTGATGACCTTTATTTAATAATACTTTCAAATAAATGGAACACTTATAGAAATGTTATACAAAGTGATAAACTATACTAACGGACAGCTCAAACTACTTTTATATATGCTCCTCTTTCCCATCCTTACACCTGATCGTCCCATTTAAACTTGATACCTTTGTAGCATCCATCAAATACATTTTTGTCATGTAAACAGGCATATTTCTACTACACCCACAATAACACAGGCATAGGACTGAATTTATTGGAGAAGGGACAAAGTGCTGCCAGAAGACAGAGAACTGATCCAGATTAAAATGAAGAAATTGAAGGAGGAACAGGAAGAAGACCTGGATGGATGAAGAAAGAGAAAGGGAAGAAGAGGAGGAAGGGAGAAAGCAGGGGCAAGGTGGGAGGGAGGGCAGAATGCCTGGAGTCCAATAACTTCACTAAATTTCCTAGCCAAAAGTCATCTCAGCAATTGGCTATTCACCACTGAGAAAAGGTGATAAAGATGCACATATTAGTGCCTGCAAGATATTTGAGCAGACTAATGCCTGCTTAGGCAAGCACAGGGACCAGGGTTTAATCCCTAGTACCACATGCCCTGCCGGCCCCACACCCAGACTCACTGAGCTAGCCACTGAGACTGGGTGTGGTGGTGCATGTCTGTAATCCTAGTGCTGGGGAGGCTAATTATTAGGAGTCTAAGCTATGTAGTAAGACCCTGCACCAAATACATAAATAAATAAAGATGCATATACAGCTAGGCAAAGTCTGTGCTAAGAAAAGTAAGGCAATAGCAAAAGGTTCTGGAGCACTAGAACAGTGTTCTGTCCCCAGTCTCACAGAATGCACTTTTTAATTCCCTCAGGGATCTCAGTAATGAGAGAGTCCTATTTGAAAGTTCATAAATAATTTAAGTTCATAAACTAAATCCCTCAAATTTAAAATTTGGAGCGTGAAGATACTGAGCTATCATAAAACATTCAACTATATCATTATGTCACTTCAAACGCCATGCAATAGTATCAAGAAAACACACAATTTCATGGAAAGAAGCTGCACGAGGAGACAATTCTGTTTATCCAAATAACCCACACTAGCATATAAATCGGTAGCACAGTTTACCAGTCTCAAAAGCACAAAGGAGAATACCTGCCTCCAAATTAACTGTGTGCTGGCTGGAACAATGCTTATTAGAAGCCTTTACACAGGACTGTCATCAAAGACTATCAGGAGGAAAACTGTCACATATTCAGAGAACTCTAGACTTATTCATTCATAGTATTATTTTGTCAGAATTGCATCAAAAGTGACTTGGACTGAGCTTCACCTGAAATTTGTCTTTCCATCTGCATTATTCAGCAACTTGTCACTGCAGTGAATAGGAATCTTAAATATGCATATGCAGTCTTACACATCTTAGTACAAAGCCATGCTGTTAGGTTGTTATTTACCCAATTCAGCATTCACAGCAAGACACAAGAAAGTATTTCTTCCTTCGAAAGACATATGCTGTTACACAAAGTTCAGGCCTGTTCCATAAAAGGTGCTTTTAGGCAGTTAGGTGTGGTTACCAACTCTGTTTCTCCTTACAGTTTCCAGTTACTCAAACACACAACCCACTTGTAGTTTCCCATAGGTGCACCCCATCAAAATGAAAATGTATCTCTTCCACTGGTCAAAGGAATGCTTAAAAATGAATGTAAAGGACATACATAGTATCTTTTTTTTTTTTTCATTTTATGTATTTGGTACAGGGTCATGCTACACAGCTCAGACTCATAGTGATCCTCCTATTTTCAGCCTCTCCAGTACTTGGATTACAGGTGTGTACCACCACTCCCAGATTTGGTTGCTGGCTCAGCACACCCTGAGGGCAGGACCAGCACAACATGCAGGGCCAGGTTTGCAATCACGGTCCCTGCACTTACCAAAGCAGGTGCTTAGTCTACCAAGCTACCTCACTGGCCCTCATAGTACCTTGAAGGAAAAACATCGGCAGTACACAAAAGACAGCAATTATTTATCATTAATCATTACCACTGGGAGTGGTAATGACAGTCAGCTGCTGAGATGTACAAATAGTGGGCATGGTAGTGAAGTCCAGTTGTGTGCAAGGCTGCCTTAAAAAGCAACATTTCTAAAGGTATCTGACACATCTGTTAAACAGTAGTGTGCTTGGACTCTTTGTTTGGTTTGCGGTTTTGGCCACATCGAGAGTGCTATCAACCTTCTTTAGCGCTATAAATCTAATACAGTGACTAGAAGTAGCAAAATAGTAAATAAATGTTTGCTGCAGAATGAAGGAATTTTTATAAGAGTTGAACAGTCCTCTCAGCCTTCATCACTCTTCTGTGAAAACAAAACATTAGATAGTGTATGAACACCACTGGACCAAAAGTTTCTCTAAGGGCCAGTTAGCTTAATGCAAAAGGTCACATATGGTCAACACCACATAACAATGACCAAATACATCCAATAACCCCAGATACAGTCCTTAAATGGCATCTACTGAGAAAAAATGAAGCTGGGCTTAGTCAACACACACTCATTTTACTGTACAAAATAAAGGTGAAGAGATGGCCAACTCCCATCTCTTCATTCAAAAAGAAGCAAATCAAGAATATGTCTTGGGGGTCAGCCAGATAGCTCAGCAGACTGCTTAGGCAGGGATAGGGACTGGGCTTCGATCCCCCGTGTGCCGTGCTGACCCAACCTCCAGTATGCGCTGAGGCAGCCAATGAGACTGGGTATGGTAGCATGCACCTGTAAGCCCAACACTTGAGAGGCTGAAAACAGGAGGATCACTATTAGTTTGATCTGTGTAGTGAGACCCTATAGACCATGTACTAAATATATTTTTTTTAAATGTTTCTGTTCCTTCTGAAAAGCATAAAAACAAAGTAAATGTCTGTAAATAAGCAGTTTCTTATATTACTGATGATAATGTTTCCTACAAACAATTCAGAGCTATCAATTCTTAAAATGACTCATATGGTTTGACAGGATACTGACGCTTGTTGGAACTTATTATAAAAAAGAACATACATGAAAACAGAAATGGGTGCAGTTAAAAAAAATGAGGGAGGACCAAACACTCATGCATTCAGAGCTTAGCCCCTAAAAAGCAACAGTCAGAGGAGGAGCCAAGAGAGGTGAGTGGATCACTTGGATTGACTCACTGAAGAGTTCATAGCTGGAAGAGCTATTGAAAGGCGGGGCCCAGCTGCAGGAAGTAAGCCAATAGCACCCTTGCTGACCAGCACAAGTTAAATATAAAGAAGTTTCATTTCTGCATTATTTACAAAAGAAAACACTTATAGATAAAATTCCCAAAACAATAAAATAAGCAAACAAAAATGATAAAATTTGGTAAGATATTATGCAGCCATTGAATATAAAGGTTGCAGAGTTTTAATGCTATAACTATGTACCTATAATGTGATGTTCAAAAATAAGATACTATTGCTATGAATGCACACACACACACACACACACACACACACATATACTATATAGAAAAACCACAGGAAGAACTATGCAAAAAAGCTAGTAGCAATTAACCTTGGTATTTTTATACTTTATACTTTGATCTAAAGTTCTAAATAAACATGTATCATATTTTGAAAAACTAGAAGTATCATTATAAGAAAAAGTTTTTTTCAAATACCTGTTTAGATGAGTTCTAGATATTTTAATGGCCTATATTAAACCCAGTTATAATTATACCAAGAATAAATGCCAGTATAAATATAATGCTGTCAAAGGTACTTTAATTAATGTTATTCAGCGACCAGCTAAGCAATTATTTTTTATAAGAATGCAGGTAGAATGTTTGGCATACAAAACTTCTTTGCCTTTCCAATTTTCTTTCTGTTGCTATAAATTAACTGTCATAAGCACAATGTCAATTACTCAGCACTATTTTCCTTAGACATTTACACATTCTCAGAAATTGGTGATACTTGATGGCTGTACCAATCATATGTTTCTCAGTTATATCCACGAAAGAAATCTTGGGTTAGGGATATAGTTCATTGGCACAGCAAGTACCTGACAAGGTCATGAGTTCAACTGCCAGGACCAAAGGGGTGGGGGAACAAATCTTAAACACGTTAGAGCTAATGTGTTAGACTGCATTCGAGTCAGAAGAAAATATTTCTTATTTCTAAGGAAATTAGTTATTAAAGCTTTCTCCCACTAAGGTAGTACCTACGCTACACACCATGTTCATGGCATGAGTTGCTCAAGGACCTTGAAGAGGCAGATGCATCAGTGCTGCTATCTCTGTGGTAATCACCAGCATTGCTCAGGACATCTAATGACAGGCTGCCTACATCACCCCCCAGTGACAGGCCAGGCCTAGCATGGATGGCCTTCTAAAAGGCTTTTCCTACCTCCTTGACCAGTGGGTTCTGTTCAAGCAGCCTCTTCCTCACTATCATTACCATACAACATCCAGGGTGAGGCTTGATGATGGCACGTGTTCACTATATAGCTTGGGGGTGTTTCTCTCCAGCACTCATGATATGACCATCACCACTGTTATCAATCCCTCCCAAGTTAGCGAATTTAATACCACTCCAATAATTTCCCCACTCCTCATGAAGTTAAGCATTTATCCAACTTATTGTTTTGGCTTATCAACTTTTGGGATATAAAGACAAACACAGTATTTTTTTATTAGTAATATGAACCACGGCAATGTCTTTTTCAGGTTTGCTCTCAAACATCAGTATTAAGCATTTTCCAACACTGATTTGCCAGCCTCATTTCAAGTATGAGTAAATGCATAAACAATATTTGAAAGACTGTGCTCTTTCCAAAGGCTTGTTTTGGTTTTTGTTTTTTTGTGGAACCAGGGATTGAACTCAGGCCCTTGCACTTGCCAGGCAAGCACTTATTCTAGTGAGCCATCTCCCTGCCCCCAAAGGTCTTGACATACTAGAAATCTATTCACTGTAGGAAATACACAGTGTTGTTATTTTTAAGGTGTGCACACTGACTGAAGGGCATGAAATCACCTGGCCGCCAGAATGCACTAAAGACGTCACAATGCTGCAAAACCAAATACCTAAAAACATTTTTTCAAAATTGAAAAATGGGCTTTTAGACCATTTGCCTAGTGCAACAGTTGCCTAAAAATAACAAAATTTTTATTTCCTCTAGTCCAGTTTATCTTTAGCCAGTATGTGTTGCTGGTAGGAAGTAATACTGAACTGATCAGTGTTAATATTCATATTTGGATGTGTCCCTAAGGTTTTATCCCTTCTTAAATAGATAACAAGGCCTACATATGTTGTATACCCCTCCTAAATATCTTGAATGGGGTTCATTGGCTTACTGGGGTGGTGCAGGGAATTCTCTACCAAATTTATCTTCAGAATGCCTACAGCACTACCACATCTAAGAAAAGTCACTCCATGCCTAGCATCCTTAAAATTAACTGGCACCTTTTTATTAGTCACTATGAGTATTTTTTAAAAACCAAGTAGTGTCAGTACAGTGCTATTTCATCAACTTGAAAATGTATTCAGGACAAAGATTTTTAATAAATATTTTCACAGCAAATTAATCTATGAGATTTTTTTTTTCTTGTCTTTTTGAGACAGGGTCTCACTATGCAGGTCAGGCTGGCCTTAAGCTCACTTTGTAGCTCAGGCTGGTCTCGAACCCACAACAATCCTCCTGCCTCAGCCTCCCAAGTGCTGAGATTACAGGCATGTGCCACCACGCCCAGCTTAATCTATGAGATCTTTACCTAACTACTGAAGAGCAAGGACCTTTAGACACTTATCCCATGAAGCTTATTAAGTGTCTGTAGTCGATTTCTATACAATACGTTCTAACCTATTTCATAACCAAGAAGCTATTCATCAGCATACTTTAACTTCTTCACTAACGAATTGTGTCTGTTAATGTTGAGTGAACATCTTTTTCTCTTTTTTTGGCTATATAGTATTTTCTTATTTTTCAGTAGGTCCTGGTCATTAATAGCACTGTAAAAATTCCACAAGTTATCTTTCTATTTCTCTAGGTTGTATATATATGATAGAATTCCTGGATATACAAGGTACCTCAGACTCATCATAGCCATATTTAAAACAACTCCATTTCTACAACAATCCTGTACAAACTGAAGAGTGGTAAATACAACACTGGATTTCAAGGTGTACTACAAAGTTATATTAACAAAACCATAGGTTACTGGCACAAAAGTAGATATATGAACCAATATAATAGAAGACACCAAAACAACCTAATTCACCTACAGCCATCAGATTTTTTAAAAAGTTCCCAAAAGCAAAGGAAAGCCCCATCAAATACAGTGCTGGAAAACTGGAAATTTACTTATAGGAGAAGGAAGCTAAACAACTGTCTCTCATACTGCACTAAAGTCAAATCAAAACAGATCAAAGACTTACTTATAAAAACACAAATTTTGAAGATCACATAGGGAAGAGAAGTGAAGCCACAGGTGCAGGCATAGACTTCCTGAATAATTACAATAGCACAGGAAGTAACATCCAGAAGCAACAAATGTTGGGCAGGCCAGATAGCTCAGAGGATTAAGGCTCCTGCTTAGGCAGACACAGGGGCTGGGGTTCAATCCCTGGCATGGGGTGCCGGTGGCAACTGAGACAGAGTGTGCTGGCATGCACCTGTAATCCCAGCCCTTGGGAGGCTGAAAACAGGAGGATCACTATGAATCTGATCTGTGTAGTAAGTCCCTGTAGATCCTGTACTACGTACATTTAAAAAAATAGAAAAAAGAACACATGCTATTACAACAAATTAAAAACCATCTGCACTGCAGAGAAAACAATTGACAGCAAAAAGATAAGGAATGAGAAAAAAAATTGCTGATCACATTTTTCAATAAGGAACAATATAAAGAATTAATAAAGAACTCAGAAAAAATCTTACTTCCTAAAAACAAGTGACTCAACCACAGAATGAGCAGATAAACTGAAAAGACTCTTCTCAAAAGTACAAATTCCAATAAGTGCATGAGAAAATTCGCCGTTTTTAACCATTAGCAAAATGCAAATAAAAATAACATAAAGGCCCAACATGCACATTAGATATGGTAAAATGTGAAGAAATTATTGAAAAGGAATGAGGATAGAGGAAATGAAGGGGAAAAGGAAAAATTCAAGATAGTTATGCTACTAGTTTCTCTTAGTTCATTGAAAAGAAACATTTATGCTAATTTCACTTGGGGAATTTTATAAGCCTATATCAAGTATGTTGATTAAGTACTTTAAAAAAAAAAAACAATGTTCAATGTATTAACTATGTTTATTCTCCTATCATTTTGTTTTACTTTTTCTATAAAATAAGAACTAAATAAACTAAAAATGAATCTATTTCATCCCAGTTAGAATGGCTAACATCAAGAATAAAATAAAGTCTGGGGATTTAGCTCAGTGGTGCAGGGTATGCCTGGCAAGCATGAGGTCTTGCGTTTATTCCTAGTACAAAAAAGGGGGGGGGGACTATGAATACTAGTAAACATAAGGGGGGAAAGCTCCTAGATGGTTGGTGACAGAAAACTAGAGGGTCAGTATGGAAATCAAACTGGAGATTTTTTTAGAAAATCTAAATATAAAAATACTACTATCATGCAACTCCTCCAAAGAAGAAAAGGTATTAGACTATAGTAATGCCATACACACAGACCTATGTTCACAGCAACACAAAATTCACAGCAGTTAAGCTTTGGAAACTGCCTGGGCACTAGCAACAGATAAATGGATTGAAAAACACATAGATACACAAAGGAACATCATTCTACCATAAAGAGAAAAGACGTCATCTCCTTCACAGGAACACAGGTGGAATTAAAGACCAGAGTGTTTAGCAAAGCCAGACTCACAAGTGAAAGGCAGCACAAACTCTCCCATACTACTAACCTAACCAGTAAAGAAAAGAATCCAATAAGTAGAGATGATAGGACACTACAAGATAGACATTTGGGATGGGGAATGGGGTCAAGGCAGATGCAGAAAAGGGGAATAAAGGGATTGAAAATAATGAATGTACACTACAACCAATTTCCCAAAACCTGCATTATGACTGTATACTAAAAACACGAATAATTTTTAGAAAGAAGTGAGAGAAGAGTCATCTTCACAGGACAGACCAAATTAGTTATTTGTTTTTACTTAAAAGCATATTTATGTGCATTTTTCCAGTGAGGAAAATGCCCCCTTCTATCTGCAGAAATTCTGTGTCCTCCCTTGCAGCACTATAGGCTCTGGCAAGGTCCCTCTGTCCAGAGCTCAGTGTCTCCCTGGTACCAGACAGGGAAAGCAGCTGGGACTTCTTATCCTCTGCAGGTGGTACGCAGCAGCACCGGGACATTCTCACATCCTGAGAATGCTATGCGCCAGCACCCTAAGAGCCCCAGCTGCATTCTAGGCCAACGGTCACAGGCCACTCGAACCATGGTCACTCGCTTGAGTGGTGTACTTGCCTTGATTATGTGCTCACAGGTTAACCTCTTGGGTCTGTACCTGAACAGCTACCTGGGTAGGGACCTGTGCAAGCCCAAGGCCGTGCTGCTGCCTCCTGCCCAACATTAGAGGCCGAGGCCCAGGCCCAGGCCCTCCTGCTCACCCTGCGCTGCAGCCAGGTTGGGCCGCAACCCACACCCAGAGGTTGGGCTGCCATGGCCAGGGGCCATGCTCCCTGTAGGCTGCTCCTCCAACCAGAGCTTTCCTATGCCTGACTCAACTATGTGAAGCGCAGGCTGTCGGCAACCAGAGACCCAACACTCCGGGGCCTGGTGCGAGTCCAGGTCAACATCCCTGTGCGCCAGGCACCCTGTACAAGTGCCCACCGCCCGCCGAGTGCCCAGACCCCTGCGCCAAGGAGATGGTGCTGCAGGCACTTATCCAGTGCACCAAAGGAAAAAGGAAGTTTGACGGGCCACTCTGGTTTGAGATCTTGGAGCCCAAAAAAAGGAGGCCAGACCCAGAGCCCAGACTGTGTGTCTTCACTCGGTGAACACAAATGCAGAGACCTGGACCTTCGTGCCCAGGCCCTTGAGCAGAAACTGTCCAGAAGAATCCTGCTCGGGGAGGAGAAAGGTGAACGTGAGCTCGCCATCCAGCCTTCCCTCGCTGTGCAGGAGCCAGCCAGTATACCGTGTCACAGCCTCCTCCTTGGCCTCAGGCCTTCCCCTCCCAGGAGGGCCCCCACAGTGCCTGAGCACAGCCTGCCTGCTGCAACCTCACACCTCAGGCCAGAGCCCAGCTACCCTTAACCCCTCCTCAGACTCAAAACCACTGCCCACTCATCTTCTTGACCCTTTCCCAGCCCCATAGGAGACAAGGTATCATTTCATCCACTTCCTGTCACAGGTCTGCCACCCTCAGAGGATCTCTTTTTCCTGTGAAGCCATGGTAAAGAAACTATTAACTTGAGCAGTGACTTTACTCCTACTTTTTTTGTGTGCTTTAATATACTTGTATCAATTATTTTTAAAGAAAAAATCTATTTATGTAGTAATGATCATAATAGATCTTTCTAGTTCTAATTGTGATTGCTATCCACAGGTTGTCTATCTTTTTTTATGTTGTGATGGTATAATTATATTCAAACACACACACTCCAACAACAGCAAAAATAACAGAAATAGTATGACTGGCACAAGAAGTGATACAGTTCATAGGTCCAATCAGCTCAGATTTATGCCTAAATAAGTCTGGGCCTAAAATTATAAAAACAGGAAACTGTTATCAGTTTTTTGTTTGGTTTTTGGTTTTCTGTTTTTGTTTTTTTTTTTAAGACTTGCCTATAGATTTTCGCCTGGCCCTTTATCTGCTTCTTCCTTCGGCCTTTGTACCCTTATTTCCATCTCTTACTAGGCAGCCCGGAGGCCCTTCTAAATAACACATGTGGACATTTCTGTACTGCATTGGGAAAAACTTAACAGTTTCCTATTTAAATACAGAGCCCTCGGCAGCCCAAAGGACCCAAAGGACCTGTCCTTTTTTGCTTTTTTCTTTTTTTTTGTGGTGCAGGGTCTCACTATGCATGCAGTCCACATTCACAGTGATCTTCCTGCTTTTTGCCTCCCACATGCTGGGATTATAGGCGCGCGCCACCACACCCGGATTGCATCACCGGCTCTTCCCACAAGACCTGATATTTCACACTTTGCACTTGTGCAGTGAGGAATGACCCCAGGATTGTAAATACTTCCATGAACAGCATTTTCTTTAATTCTGCTATATCAACAAAGATATGTAAATAGCTGTACTTGAATTTTAATAATGTGTCAAAATAGCAACAAACATCAAAGTGATAGGTGACTGTAGTGGTTGACACACTGTGTCAACATAGCTGAATGGGCTCCTGCAGTTACTGAACCCTGGGGATCTGCCCTACATGGCAGGGAGGGCCTAACCTGGGGCATGATTGGCTCCACCCTGGGGCCCAATTGGTTCCTACCTGCAGCACAATTGGGCCCGCCCTGAGGCACAATTGGTTGTGCCCCAGGGTGACTCAACACCAAAAGGATAAAGGCAAGGAAGGCTTCTGGGCTGCCCCACCCCACCTCCTTGGAGAAGTCCAGGTGCTCTTCATGCCGCTTTCCAACTGTGCCACTCTGGAGGAGCTCTGATCCTCGCAGTGGAGCGCAGGCCTTCACAGTCAGTGTAGAAGGAGGAGAGGGGCTTGATGGATGCCACAACTCTTGCTACTCCTCTGCTCTTCATTGTTTTCTGCAGCCATGAACTGATGCTGTTTGCCTTGGAGCCCAAGGAGTATGGACTGAAACCTCCACAAACTGTGAGCTAAATACACCCTTCCTTTCTTAATTTTGAGTGTTGGATAAAAATTTCTCCCCTTTAGTTACAGTAAAAAGTAACTAAGACAGTAAGATTAATCAAAAGAGAAATATAATGTAATCTAACAGAAAAATGTTAGAAGGAGCATGTTTACAATTCAGGAGAAGCAACGTTACTATTTTTATGTTTAGAGGAACTGACAAGATCACCCTACAGAATGCTATCATTACCTGAACCAGGTAAGACACAGAAGCCGTAATAGAAGCTTGGTCAAATAGGACAAAGATCTTAAAGATCAAACTACATGTGCCAGCCCTTGGTCCTTGTTACTTGGCCAGAGCTTCTTTCTGAGAAGGAGGCTATAACCAATAATATGGTCACACACAAAGGAGGTCAATCATTAAGGAATGATAAGACAGCATACTCATTTCACGATAACTATCCTGGAGAATCGGTTTGGGGTTATCCTGGGAGGGGCCTTGTGTAATGCACAAAGAATAACATCACCCAAGAGGCCATCTTGGAAGTACAGAAGCCAGTGCATACAACCTACAAAACTGGAAAATAACTGGGCACCTGAGAAACTCATTCCTGTTGGCTTGATTGAAAACAATATAAATAAGATGCATATTTCAGATATTCAGACTTTTCATGTCAGCTGACCCAGGTAGCAATTACCTATAAATATCACTGTATCTCCTCTAGAAAAAGGATCCTTTCATGCCAGGAGTCATTAACTTTATTGTTTTGATACATGATTAAATGTATAAAGTACCTACATAGAATAATTGTGCATTCCATGAATGAACTAATAAACAAGTTGGTTTTCACCTAATTCTTTCCAATGAGTTCAAGATAAAGCAATTTACAAAGTGAGGCCATTTGAGCATTATCAGACAAAAAGGACAGGGTATTTGGAAGGCATTAACATGCTTTTACAGGCAATCTCTGGAAGAATATCTGGACACACAGCTGTACTGACAGCATTCCATGACATTTTCTTAGTTACAAACAGATTCTGTTACTATTTTTCACAGAATTCATTCTACATAATTCCTAAAATAAATGCAAGTGCTGAGTAACAGTGACACAGCTTCTACCCTAGGCACTTTAACAGCCTTGAAGAACATGGAATGAATGAACTCTTTCCTTTAACAATGCATCACAATGTGTTTTTCTGATTGATTCCAGAGCATGTAGGTGACAAAGGAGGAACTGCTGCCACAGGCACCAGCAGCTCCAGCACACAAGAGGGTCAACAACTCAGAAAGACCTGCGGCCCCTAAGCACTCTTGGCTTGCACAGATAAATGGTATAAGTAATTTTTAGCTTAACTGGTAATTTATTTACCCATCACTGGTCTCAACACTACTTAAGCCATGCTTTATAACTATTAACAAGAAACTGGCACTGGGCTTGTTGCCTGGGGCACAAAGCTTCTACCAGTTGGCAAAGGCCCATTCCAGTATTAATGAGTATCCCATTTGTCAAGTCGATTATGCATGAGCTTGGCAGCTGAACAAAGCAGGCGAGCCTTATGGAAAATGGTACAGGGGCATCTGTAGCAGAGCCAGAGCAATCCCTTGACACTGGAATCTTCTATAATAGCTACCTTTTATGCAGATGATGTCTTTTTTAAAAACTAAGTCTAAGGGGAAAAAAGGTAGTGGGAGAAGCATTTGTTTAATACAAATATTATCTGAATGTACCATGCTACTTTCCTATTTAGAAAAGTCTTTTCACCCCTCTAATTCTGTTGAGAAATGAATATCAATGTAAATCTTTGCAATTATGTTTTCAATAATTAGAGAACTGAAGGTATTCTGCCACACTCAGAACTATTCAAGAACAGAGAACTCATGAGAAGAGTACCCTGAGATGAATGTAAAAATAAATGAAAAAAGGAAACCTCTGAAAGTTTTTTTTTAACACAAACCACAGTGTTCAGTACCAAATCAGTTTTGCTATCACTAAGTGAAAAGGTTAAAATCTATAATTAAATAAATACATGAGAGAATGGCTGCAAAACAAAAGATTAACAAAATTAAATATTTATTAATAGGCGTCCAAATATGTCACTATTTTCGGAATTGGAGTATTCCTAATCACTTTTCAATCATCTTTCATTCTAAAACACTATCATTACATGAAACTGAATACATGTTAAGCCAGGTATGGGTAGCATCTGCCATAATGCCAGCACTCTGGCAGGCTAGGAGGGAAGACTACAGGTTTGAGGGTTCAAGGTGACGCTGGAATACACAAAACCCTATCTCAAAAAATGATAACAGCAAAAAAATTAAGTTCAGGGCATGTATATTCATTAGTTCTAAATATGCAAAGGAGTAATTTATTCTCAATATAGTACATAAAAATATATATGTATAGATATGCACATACCATATAAATGAAAAATTCTAAAATCATACCTCACGGTCTTTAGCATCTCAAGAAAGTTAAGGAAGACATCAAAAAGGCAAATTTGATCAACCTACTAAGATCAACTTAGATCAACATAAAACTAATCATTAATTTTTGTTTTTAACAAAAAGATATTAGCTGAGCAGTAGTTTAATATTTGTAGAAAGACAATGTAATTATTCATGAAATATAACTTTGAAAATAATTTTGTCACTAAAATACATGCATGTAACAGTTTTAAAATAAAAACATTCCACTGATGAATAATGTTTTTAATCCTGAAATAATTTAACAAGTAGAATGGAAATGGTAAGTAAAATTAAAAATTGTTTTAAACCAAGTCACTAACTTCATAATAAAAACTATTTTAGGCAATTAGAAATATTACTGTCATACAGAAAAGATAGCCTCCAGGTTAAAATTTTTTATACCTATTCCATATAAAGTTATTTTATCTAAAAATTTCAAAAATTAAATCATAAAATCCTGAAGTTTTTCCCATAATGCAAGAAAGAATAATCACAGTACACAAAGGTTCTGCCCATCCTTCAGCCCATAATTATTAGGTTCTAAAATAGTTCCCACCTACATCATCTTCCCGAAAAGCCTTTTCTTTCTTTCTTTTTTTCATTCTTTCTTCTTTCTTTCTTTTTTATTTTTAAAAATATTTTGCCTATCTTTCTTTGTTTTTTTTTTTTTTTTTCATTTTAGTACCAGGCATCAAACTTAGGACCTTGCCCTTGCCAGGCAGGCATTTATGCCACTATGCTATCTCCCTCACCCCTTTCTTCTTTTTTACCATTTTCATTTAGTTCTTAAAACAACAAATGAAAGACATTCACTAATTTATTCAAAGTCATGTCTGCTGGCAGAAAGGTCAGGCAAGCCTGCATCATGTTGTGACATCTCCCTGGTTCGTCCACCCAGCTATTGCCATTCCCTAACTCATGGCAAATACCAGCCTACCCTGCTTTCTGCAGTTGATACAACCCCAGTGAGTTCTCTGTGAAATTTCTTTCCAAACTGAAACATTGCTCTCTCTTGATGGAACTCATTCCAGAGACTTGTATCTCTACAACACTCATGTCTATCCCTCACATTCTCCCTGGGAAGACCTAAGCCAGCTCCTCTTCTTCCACCCCATCTGCTTCCTATTCACACATTGCTCATGGCACACAACACATTCACCAAACCCATCAGGTAAGTAACTATGCTAGTCTAGTAGATTTTAAGCTACATGACAACAAAGTTAATGCTTTTGTCCTTAAAAGGAATGATTTTGAAAAAAATAAAAATAAAAAAAATAAAAGGAATGATTTTGTAAGTCAAAAAGGGTAAACCCATTTTAAACATTCAAGGTTATATATTTGTAAATCATGTTTAGCTGAGCAAAGACACCATGCATTCAATTCACAGTGGCATTTCCACGGCTCTATCCATTCCTTGTAGCAAATCCACTGGGAAAGCAATGCACAGCTCATTTAGCAAGCCACTGACAAAAACGGAAATCATACAATACTTTTTTTTTTTTTTTTTTTTTTTTTTTTTGTCTTTTTGAGACAGGGTCTCACTGTGCAGTTCAGGCTGGCCTTAAGCTCACTTTGTAGCTCAGGCTGGTCTCGAACTCACAACAATCCTCCTGCCTCAGCCTCCCTAGTGCTGGGATTACAGGCATGCGCCACCACGCCCGGCCATACAATACTTTTTAAATTCAAAATTCCAAGAAGGCTGTGCTATGCCAGGTAAATTATATTCTGAACATAGTTGCAAGATACCA
Organism: Ctenomys sociabilis; assembly: GCA_004027165.1. Classification (NCBI taxonomy): domain Eukaryota; kingdom Metazoa; phylum Chordata; class Mammalia; order Rodentia; family Ctenomyidae; genus Ctenomys; species Ctenomys sociabilis. The sequence continues at coordinate 28,421 of PVKA01004536.1, forward strand.
GAATAGAATTTCATCCCACAGGTCTGAATTGTACCACACTGATTAACCCTAGCCCTCCCCAACATACAGTACTGTGCACTTTGCCAAAACCTGCCCCCAAAGGTAGGATCTCTCACGGGAGGTCCCCAACTTAACGAACACTGCATGTACTTTCATAGATGTAATACACAATCTTCGCTTTGTCTGATTTCAAAGGAACCTGACTTACAACCCTTCTCTCAGTACAGAATTCATTCATACATCAGGGACTGTTACTTCTCTGTAACCTCAGAGGTACATTAAAGCATGGAATTAATATCACAAGGTATAGAAAAATAAATGTATAGAATTCTCATTATTCCTTTCAGTGATGTTCTTCAAAGGAGCTGTGAGAACTGACTTAGCGAACTATGAAGCAATGCTGATAGAGCTAATACAGGGTTAGTCTCCTAGGAGACTATGGACACTTTTTCATGACCTTGTCATATGACCATTTCTGTTTAAATACATTTTATTTAGTATATATTGTCAAAGCATTGACATAGAACTCATGACTAACAGCACTACTGCTCTGGCCTGAATGAAGCTTTTACACATTTCTCTGTGGGCACCTCAGCCCTCCTGTGCTTAGGGACCTCAGACGGCACTGCAGCACTACATTTGTGGGCCATTATAAACAGCAAAAGCTGGGAAGATAAAATACAAATACTATGGAAATCTATAGAGAGATGCCTCAAAAAACTAAAATTAGAAATTTCATTCAACCCAGATACTCCTCTTCAAGATACCTTCTAGGAAGATATAAGGACAACGTATCACAGTGGCCCGTGCATACTCAAGTTTAGCGCAGCACAACTCATAGAATTGGAAGCAGATCCATGTCCCTCAACAGATGACCGGATAAAGCAAGTGTGTGTGTGCCCCATGAGGTGCCACTGCACCTTAATGAACTTGAGTCATTTGTAGGGAAATGGCTGCGCCTTGAGACCATATTTCTAAGTGAAATAAATCAGACACACAAGTTTGAGAAATACAAAATAGAAATAAAAAGAAAATTAAAAGGCAGATAATAAGAAACAGATCTTTTGTAAATGGGAAGGGGACCAAGAGATGGCATGGGGAGAAAGAAGATGAGAAAATATGATGTGCTTTTCCATGTACCAACTCCCCATGAGGAATATAATCTTTGTGTGTTGCAAACATGTATTAAGCTTTTAACTGGCATTAAAAAAGCACAAGAATGCCTGAAATATGAGACTAAACATACCATAAAAAGGACAGTTACAGTACAGAGCTGAAATATGAAGTCAGAATGTCACCTTACCCATACACATGATCGTGAAAGAGCCTGAACTACTAACTTGAGGTCCAAAATTTAGTGAGTGGAACATTCACAAACACAGAATCTCTGAGAAGTGAGGGCTGAACGTATATTAACAGAGGCAAATAGCAGACACTTCAAGGAAGAGAAATAGATGGCTGGGAAAGGAGAAGGGGAGAAATCTGAACTTTCCTTCATGGTCCTTTCTCTTTTGGGCCTTTCTTTTGGGGGAAGGGTCATCTCTGTGTGTATTTGTGTACTTATGGGTGAATTTTGTGATTTATGCTTATGGAAGAAAACAAAACATTAATAACCTTAAAATATTGAAATTGGACTTCAGGTTCAAATAATGAACACAAAATAAAATTGGGGATCCACAGCGATAGCTCAGGGGTCTAAGCCCTTACCTAGGCAAGCACAAAGTCCCAGGTTTTGATCCCAGGTACCACATGCCATGCCAGCCTGGCCCCAGGATTCAGCCAGCCTCCAAGACAGGATGTGGTAGAGCTGTAATCCCAGTGCTGGAGGAGGCTGAAACAGGAGGATCGCTGCGAGTCTGAACTGTGTAGTGAGACCTTGAACCCAATACATAAAAATTTAAAAATATATGAAAAATAAAACTAGTTATAAGGAAAAATAAAAGTAGAGACACATGAACTCAAAAATGGAAAATTCAAAAATACTTGGGCCCTCTATGTTGTGGCAACTGCAAGACAACTTTCACAGGTGGGCAGGAATGGCACAGAAAATGAGAGCATAGAATCCATTCAGGAACTCTCAGTTCTCACTAAGGGAGGAATTCCCACCAGAAGGGGATCAGGGAACTCTGGTACAAAATAAAATAGGGAGATTTTTTAAAAATAGCTATTATTAAAAACAGCTTCACATGAGTCATCTTTTAGGATATTTATTATTTTATACAACACAAAATGATTCCATATAAGGCTAGAGGTAGTGGCGCACATCTGTAATCCAGCACTTGACACAGTGAGGCCGGGGGACTGCTGTGAGTTCAAGGGCAGCCTGGTGTACAAAGTGAGGTCAAGGCCAGCCTGGACTACCATACAAAATGAGACCCTGCCTGGAAAAATGAAAAATAACAAATCCAATTAAAAACAATGGTGCTGTAAGTATGGCTTGAAAACCAGCAACATGACTTCCCCAGCAGTCTTGGAGTCAGCTTCCTCACATACCCAATAAACAGGAGCTCTTGGGAAGGCAGTCCATCTGTACTGCAACAAGCTTCTAAGTGATTTGGACATCAGTTAAGGTTTAGAAGTCACTACAGAGTAATACATCAAAATGTTACTGTACTCATTAATCAGAAAGTATAAATATGATTTACAATTGTCTCATTGACATTGGTCACCCATTAGGAAAATCTGCTATTTTGTGCAATCATATAACCACATGGAATGAATACTGAATGAATCACTCTACAAAAAGTAATATAAAAGATAAAACTAATTCTCATTAGAAAATAATCAGAACCATACATTCCTCAGACAGGTATTGAAGGCAGACTGGAAAAAGGTCAAAGGAACTTTAATATTAAAGTTTGAGTTACACAGGTGTACACATTACTTGGAACTCAAAAAATGTGTTTAATATCCGTACATTGCATTGTATGGAATGTTTACCTTTAAAAAAGTTGTACACAAATATTGAATGCTACATAGATACCTACATTTAGGAAGAAGTTTTACTTTTGAAATCTCTGACCTGCTCCCACAAAAAACCACATACATTTGCAGAGGGAATGGACAGACAGAGCATGCGTGACTGAGGAGCAGAGCGGGTAAAGCACTATGATAGTGCAGAATCCAGGTGGCACCTGTGGGGGGGTCACCATAGCATATTTCAGCTTGTTGTATATGCCAGAGTATTTTTATAATAACATGTTGGTGGGGAAAGTAGCCATCGCAGAGGATTAAGAGTACGATAGTACACTTAACTATATGCATCCCACTCTGTATGTTTCATTTCAAATGCCAGGGCTCTAACAAACTGGCTTCCTGGGCCAAAACATCAAAATAAAAATCCCAGGAAAATGGGGCTTAGGCCTTGATGAGAACACAGTGGCTTTACTAGTCATACTTTACAAGCCAGCATTTCAAGAAAAGTTACATGATCTAATGATGCAAAGCAATACCCAGAGGACAAGAAACAGAGATAGGACCGAGAGCCATCACTGCTGGAAGTAATGAATTTACCCACATGAACACCACAAGCCTCTGTGAGTAACAGGAATGGCCTTTTTCAGGAATGGCTGAGTAACATACGCCGAGCGGTGCCTCACACCTCCATCAGAGCTGGAAGGAAGGAGAGGATGCTACAGGGCAGCTGGCTTAGTATCATAGCTTTCCAGATGGGGCACAGGGTCTCACTATGCAGCCCACATTCACAGTGATCCTCCTGCTTTCTGCCTCCCTAGTGCTGGGATTACAGGTGCACGCCACCACGCCCAGACTCCAATCGTCGGCTCAGCGCACCCGAAGGCGGCCCCAGGAGTCTTTTAATGAGCTTTTTCTAGTTATTTTGGTGATGGCCCATTAAAAACAAAGGTCTAGTCTTCATAAAATGATTCAAAAACAGAAAGTGCATTTTCTTCCTGCCTATGAAAGATTATACGCCTATTTTCTGATTTTGACATTTACTTGAAATTGAGGTTCTATGGCATAACCTAATCTGAAGTATGCAGATAATTAATATAAATGTAAAAATTTCTGGGTAAAGTGAGAGAACAAAGGAACAAAAACATTCCTAAAGTTCAAGCCACTTTCCTGTGTCACTTTATGGCATTTAACTGTCTCTTATTCTCAAACACAAAATTCCAACAATAAGCTGAAATTACTCTCCTCACTAAATCTCTACCTGCTCAGAACAAAGAGCACAAAGTGTGTGCTGAGCTGTGAGTGAACTGCTACCTAAATGTACCCTCGGTTTGACCTATCCTTATATGCTCTTTAATTTAATTTACCTGAGAATGAGGTACACCCCATCAAACATTCTGGCAAGTTACGTATTATTAATGCATTCTGTGGTACAATACCAAAATACATGAGTAGCTTTAGAAACAAAGTTTATTTGACTCACAACTGTAGAAGTTGGAGGAACTACATCATGTTGGTAGTGACTTCCCAGATGGGTAAGGAGGGAGACAGTGTGTGTGTCTGTATCTTCTGGTCTCTCTTCTTAAAAAATCACCAGTCATCCATCACAAGGGAGCCACTCTGACGTCGCTCTTTCTTTGCCCACAACAGCAGCCAGCCTTTCTACAGAACACAGCTGTCACAGCCTTTCTGAATCCTGACTTGAGTTGGAGGCAAACTGGGTGGACAAGCTGCTTGCTCTGAAGACACCACATCAAATGCAGTGATGAGCTGAAGCAGGTGCGCTCATCTGGGGAACATGTACCCCACATGCGCAGGGCAATCTCCAAAGAAAGCACAGAGGGCACAGCTGTAACCCTGCATATAGCACAGCAAGAAGACACTTCAGTGAGCCCCATCGAGCAGCAGGACCTCTGAGCTGACCAATTACTTTTTATTTTAAAGGAACACAGGAGGTAAGTCTCATTTTAAAATTTTTAAGGAGTTAAACTGATGCCATCAATTTGAGAGGCTAAGGCCCTGCAGGGAAGACAGGCCATGACCCCCAACAGCACGCTTCCGGTCCAGGGCCCCTGCGCCATTTGGGCTCCTAACAGAGCCAGGCACCTCTCTGCCCGCCCACACTTCAAGGGCTGAGGCCACCAATGCTTTGCATATCCAGGTTATTTCTGTACGGTTCCTTTCTCTCTCTCTCTCTTTTTTTTTTTTTTTCAGTTCCACTTTCTGCTTAGGGCTCTATGTTTAAATTTTCTTATAATGTTATATACACATTGCCTTGATTTGAGGTAAAAGGAAGGTCAATAGAAATAAGAATTCTACCTTCTTATCTAAACTGGGATAGAAAAACTTTAAAAATCTGGTTCAAAGTGTGCTCAGTTTCAGTGAATGGGTCTGAGTAGTCCACATGGAATTACAAGAGAGTGGAAAGCATCTTACAGATGCTAAAGACCAACTTGGCCCTTTACTTCACAGCATGACTCTCACGCAACTGGCACTTGCAAGCTTCCAAATGGGCTGCCCTTCCTAGGCCTGGCTGCCATGCATCGGCTGAGAACTCAACACATCCCCAGCTCATCTCAGTCACAGGGAGCCTCCGGAATCAGCAGCTCTACTTCCCCAAGCAATGTTTACTCACACACTGATCTGAAGAATGACGCATATTTATATACACTATTTTATAAGAAATGAGTGGAAATGGAAGACTACAGTGCTGATGCTAAGAACGCAACCAGAAAAAGGTGGGCACCGCTAAAGGTCCAAATGCGACTCCCAGTCAGCTAACAGTCGCAGGACCCGAGCTGAGCAGAGGACAGAGGACAGCAGAAAGAGGAGACATTTCTGAAATACCAAGGCTATAACAGCTAATGATTATCTAGGCAATGAGGGGCAATGAAAGTTTAGGGGGAAAAATCACTAAAATATAAAATGAAAACTAGGACTGGAACATTCCATTAACTCAAATAGTTTGTAAGACTTCACTGGTTATATGGCTTACTCTGCAGACTCATTTATCAAGAGATAAATGTAGCTAATGCTTTACAAGGAAGGAAGAAAAGCCCAGATAGCACTAAAATCTACTTTATGTATTACTGTTCTAACTCTTAAAAAAAATCATCACCAATGACTCCTTCCTAATAACAATACTGACAATTTATTTTACTGATTAGAGACTGCACTACTGCTGACAGAAGCAAATTTTGAGCTAAAAAATGACTGGTTTGTGAAATGCTCTACTTTTCAGTTTAATATATTTTTAATGTTTTTTTCAAAATATATTTTTAATCAGAAATTTTATACCTTTTTAGTGCTCCAAGAACAAATATAACTTCTAAACATTAAATTTCTACCACCTTTTCAGGGATGTGAAATGAAAAAACAGGGAGCACAGTATCTGGTACAGAAAAAAGTCTAGAAACAAGGACTTGGCAGCACCCATGGCTCCTACCTCTTCTGCAAGGCTGGCTCTTCATGTGGACTTTATGAGCTTTGTAACTCCCACACTGCCTATTTGGAAACTATTTTTAATTGCTCACAGTTATTGGTACAAAATTCCTGCATCCCTAAGGATGCATAAGACTTTCTTCCAGTTATTTAATAACTGGTTGAAAGATAACACTATGTATTACAATAAATACTGTGAAACTCATTATTATTTTAAGTGAAATCTTGTATCACTTGTAATTTTCTTAATTGTAATTAGTACTTTCTTGGAAAAATAAAAAATATTTTTTAAAAAATAAAGTATTTGAAGACATAAAAAAAGGAAAAAAACAAAAAAAAGACTTTCTTCCATTTGTCCAGGCCCATGAGAAAATGTAGTTGAAGGCCCATTCACATTCCACTTTTGATTACCTTTTTAACTTATGTAAACACAAGGGAGTTAATTTTGCATCATAAACAAAAACTCAACAGGCAAAAAAGGAAACAAATCAAGCTGCAAGCAATAATGATCAATGTCCTCCTCCTGTGCAAGCTCCTAACTGCAAGACAGAAGTCAAATAAGAAAGAGGAAGAGGCTGGGGATTTGGCACAATCTGGTAAGCACAAGGTTCATTATGAGTTCAATTCCTAGTACCAGAAAAGGGGGGAGGACTGTGGAGATAGCTCAGTGGTCTAAGCACCTAGCTGGAAACCATAAGAACCAGGGTTCGAGGTGCTGCATGCCATGAGATGGTGCCAGCCATCAAAACTGGGCATGGTGGTGCACATCAGTAATCCCAGCACTGGAGAGTCTGAAACAGGATCACTACGAGTCCCAGATGTATAGCAAAACCCTGTACCAAATAAATGAATAAAAGATTAAAAAAAGGAAATGGGATTTTTTCCCCAACGAAGGAGACACAGAATTACTGAGATCTGCATAAAATCCAGAGTATGATTAAGACTTAAATTCATATGTAATGATTTGGTTAAATAAATACAATCATTACTATCATAAACTCACAATAAACATTACAAATAAAAGGTAAAAAGAAATTTTCACCACTTTCTTTCTCTTGGTCTAAGCAACTGGACATGAATATTTATACTGTATTTTTCTAATGAACTACTTAAACCTCATTGCTGACCATTTGCATAGTCACACAAACTGCCGTAATATTTTCCATCTTTAAAAAATCCCTCTCCACCTTATCCTCAGCTACTGCTTCAGCACAGATGTCCCCCAAGCAGTACACGTTGATGTCTCCAATTCTGTGGTTGCTTAGGTTCATTACAGAGTCATTATTCCCCCATCCCACAGGAAAGCAGCTCTTGTCTAGATCACCAACACTTTGTAACCCCAGTGGTAGCTAGTGTTCATCCTTGGCCCAGCTTTGGAGGACCATCTGAGCAGTTCTCCTTGAAAGAAGAGCAACTGTCTCCATTTTTGACTGAGCCTCACCCTGTTTCCTTGTGCTGATATGTATAGAGTTGGATAGGACTTCTGTTTATCCTTTCAACTGGCATTAAGCAATGTATATTGGTCTAGCTGAGGTGCTGGTGATAGTCTCTGAAGGTGGTATGTGTATTTCCCTGGTAACCTACTCCTGCAGCTCTTTAATGTGAGCCAGGTCGAGACAGGATGAAGAGCCAATGCTCCACCCCACCAGCTGGGACTGAGCATCAAAACAGAGGCTATGACTTCCTGGGGCTTGAAAGACTACCTCAGCACTGAAGCACCAGACTCCCCCTCCCCAAACATTAGATACTTTCTCAATAGCACAATGCAGATTACACTCTCTGCATATCTTTTCTGAATATGACAGAGGTAAATGTAGGCCACCCACCTACTTCAGCTCACAGTAGTCACGTACTTACCACAATTCTCAGTCATTCCTCCTCAAACCACTCGTCCTCCACTGAATAAAACGAGGTGAGACCCTGGTTCAGCCTCTTTGTTTCAGAAAGCCATCTTCATGGCTGGACTTAGGACTCCTCGGGTCCCCAACAGTTGTAAATATGTTTTAGCATCTTTACTTTCACCATGGGTTGCATTGGGAGTGGTAGATTGGAATTAACTTGGTGGGATTCCAATAACGTATCTTTAGGATTACAAATATTAACTTCTTAGACCAAGAGGGGAACCTGGAAGGGATTTCTACACCCAGTGGCAGCATCTCTAGGGGGTGTCTGAGCAGCTCCTCAAAGCTCACATACCCAGCATGCACTCCTGGTTCTGTATAGCCCCTCCTGGCCTCCTCTTGCCCATTTCAGTCTTCAAGTCAGAAACCCAGGAATTACTGGCTGCTCTTTTGCTCAAATTCCCCATTATAAGCAAATTTTATCAAAATACATCTTTATCTTTACCACAACTAGCTTTCTCTAAAACACTATTACCTCTCACCCATGCTTACAGCTACCTCCTAAGAAACCTGTTTCCATTCTTACACCTCTCCTCACCTCTCTCACACACTGTACAGTGTGTTACTTTAAGCGTAGCCTTCTAAAATCCTATGACATAACTTCAACCCTAATTATTTCCCTTAATGCACTGCAGAGGCAGAATTATGCATGGATCCTCAGTGAACCACACCCAACAGCCACACTTCTGCAATTATGTCACATTGCACCCAGAGGTGAAAGGCTTATTCAGGTGCAATTAAGATCTCTAATCATTACCTATGCATAGATTAAAAGGGGGATTACCCTGAGTGGGTCTGGTATCCTATTTCTCTAGACCCAGAAACTGAATGAACAGTGATTCTGCTGCTGGCCTTGGAAACCCAAAAAGCCATTATGTGAACAGGGCCCATGTGGCAAGTACCTTGAGAACCCTCAGCCATTGAACACCACTGTCCTGTAATCCCAAAGACTTAGGCTCTGCTGGCTATCATGAAAATTTGAAGAATTAGGAGTTCCACATACAGGGAAGCCCAACTCACACCCTGATTCAGTCTTGTAAGACCCTGGAGAGAAAAACCTTTCCAAGCTGTGGCTGGACATCTATGCAGACTGTTACATGCTGAATAGGGGTTGTGTGACGCTGCTAAGCTTGTGCTGCCCTGCAACAGGGTCTTTGTCAATAGCATTGAGCAAATGTTTGCCCACTCATTTAGATGCTGTGGATAATAAAGGCTACAAGTACCAAGGTTCCCAAACACAAGGGAAATTCCTGATCACCCAGCTGTAGGTTACTTCACCTCCAATTCATACGCCAAACATAAAGCATAAATTAAGAGATCACAACCATTTCAATAGAATAATGCAGAATAGTGAAAATTAAAAATTAAAAAAAAAAAGAGGACAAGAGGGAGCTTTTTTATTGTTCTCTTCTGTGATAGTTTGAGTACGTTCTAAAGAAGAATCTAAATAAACACCTGCATTATAACACTTTAAAGGGAGGAAATATCACTACTGAGAATTGTGCCCATCTGAAGAGGTAATACGATAAGGGAAGAAAGCTTCCTTGATGCATTTTTAGAGGTTTTAAAATTAGTGTTCCTTCATTCAAAAAACTTTCACCAGGAGGACTTAAAATGCAATGTTGGGCAAAGGTTACACATAGGAAGACAGCAAGAAAGTCCACAAGAAAAAGATGAATTTGGATGTCGCTGTGGAAGACACTCAAGACAGGAGTAGGAGAAGAAACAGTGAGGCCACCCAGCCCCTGTCGGCTGTGGGAACACCACCCCAGCAGCCAGCCAGACTCTACCCACGCACTCCCAGGAAAAGCTTCTCACAGTTCCCCTCAAAACAACTCCCCCTAGCAGCATAGCAAGTAAGATGACTAAAATGCTTCTTCCTCCATTTTGTGCTCTGCTTTTCCTCCCACCACCACCCCAGCAGACAGCTCCTCTTCACTGAATGTCCACTAAAGGGACAGTCACAGTATCACCCAGACAGGAAGCATGGGCGATGGCTTAGCCTTGACCTCACACAACAGGGCATCCTCAGGCAGTGACCCTCGCCTGTGACCTCCACCCAGGAGTTTCTGCTGAACAAACAGGAGAGGTCTGATGGAGTACTTTCTGCCTACTTCAGCTTTCTTGTAAAGATGTGATGGTGTTATCTCTAACAGTCCCTGACACTGGGGAAAAGAAGGCTAAAATGGCAGAGACAGAAATTATAACTTGGCACTTTAAGGAAAATGGCTTCAAACTGAATAGGTTAATTAATTTTCATCAAAATTATGGAATGAGAGAAAAAGAGAAAAATAAAGGAAAAGCATTGTGAGACAACAGAAATACAAACAGTTGCATTAATATTTCCCCAGGAAGAGACCTCATTTGGGATTTTCTACTAGAACTAATGAGAAATAATTATTTCACTCATTCCCAGAACACATGCTTATATCCTGCTTCCTGGACACTTGGGGTATTTTATAGAAGACCCTGAGAAAAACAACTCATAGATGACTCCTTCTTGCCCTGGTAAATAAAACACCTTATCACAAAATATGGCCTCATCATTAAATAGCAAGGCATACTCAGCCACAACCCTGTGTTACGCAATGAGTAGAAGGGAAGTAAATGTTGTTACTAGTTATTATTGTTAAAGAAAAATAAAATGGAAGCCACAATAAGGGCAAATGCTTAGACCAACCATCCATAATCCCATAACCCAAACTTAAACCATCCTGGTTTCTCTGAAATCCTGTCCCTCATTAGCAGTGAAACGAAGATTTCCTTTTTTTGAGTGTGCTAGAACTGAACCAATTTGCCAAAGACAAATGGGATTAAATATCTCTTCTTCAAAAAAAGTAGTTTACAACAGTTAGTCACAACAGAGGATATACTAATTTATGCTCTATAACAATAAAACTAACCAGTCTTCTGTAAAAGCTGAATTTTGGGGCTAGGGACATAGCTCAGTGACATAAGTGCCTGCCTACCAAGCACAAGGTCCTGAGTTCAATCTCTGGAACAACAAAAGTTGAATTTTGCTTTGCAAACACTTCTCTGTCTGTCTGTCTGTCTGTCTGTCTCTCTCTCTCTCTCTCTCTCTCTCTTTCTCTGTGTGTGTGTGTCTGTCTGTCTGTCTCTCTTTCTCTTTCTTTCTCTCATACTTTCTTTTTTCTTTTGAGACAGGGTCTTGCTATGTAGCCCAGGCTGGCCTTGAACTCATGGCAATTCCCCCTGCCTGAGCTTTCACAGGCCTGCATCACCATGCCCAAATTGACAAAGTATTTTAATAGACAAACTATTAAAACTGCTTGGTAAAAAGAATGAACTTAAAAGACTGAAAGCCCAGCTGAATGCATTATTTTTAAATCTTTTTAGCATCATTAAGTTTTCACATAGAAATATGAAGATAAAATTATAATCATTTTAGACCTGCTTTAAATAAATTTTCAATATTATCTTAACAATTTTTCCCTGAAGTTCAATTGATTGATCAAAAATATTAAAAAGATACCACTGACCATGTACAAAAAAATGTGATGATTTCACAGAAATCATTCTTCGTAGTAACCAGTGGTCTCTAGGCAGGTTACATAACCATTCTTACAAAAGCAGACACTGCAATTAGTCAGTTCTTAAGATTTTAGCCAAACAATTAACCATACCTACTGGAAGGAAAAAAAGAAGTATTATTATTCACAACCATGTAAGTGTGTGTGTGTGAAAAGTTCAAGGCAGTGAACTGACAAACTATTAAAACTGTTCATAGCATCTTTATCAGTAATAATGCAAAAACAGAAACAGAACCTGTCTTATAAGAAAATATTGATTACCTGCAAAAGTTGGGATGAATCTTCAAAGAATTAGACTGATGCAAAAAAAAGGCAATTTCCATACGGCAGATACTATATGATGTCATGTATAAACTATACTTGAAAAGACAAAATTCCAGAAATGGATACAGATCTGGGGATACCAGGAGTTAACAGTGAACTCTTGGTAGAGGAAGCTGAGTGGGACATGTGTGACTTTGGAAGGATGACATGAAAGATCTTTGTGACGATACAATATTTTTATCCTATTGGGTCAGTGTTGACATCCTTGCTCTGATGTATTAATTTTGTATAATTTTACCATTGGAAAAAACCTTGTTGTAATGTACATGATTTTAATCTCTCTGTGTCTCTCTCTGACAAGGGTTCTCAAACTAGTGAGCTCAAAAGATCTTCCTGCAGGAATCTGATGATCTGGGACCACAGGCAGCAATTACCATGCCAGATGAAGTGAGCTCTAGGTTATTCTTTTTTTTTTTTTTTTTTTTTTTTTGTGTGTGTGTGTGTGTGCATTTTTTGAGGCAGGGTCTCACTATGCAGCTCAGGCTGGCCTTAAGCTCACTTTGTAGCTCAGGCTGGTCTCGAACTCACAACAATCCTCCTGCCTCAGCCTCCCGAGTGCTGGGATTACAGGCCTGCGCCACCATGCCCGGCTTAGGTTATTCTTTTACAACTGAAAAAAGTATACCATTGCCTCAAAATAAAGTAACTGCCTTATATATAATAAAATAAAATAAAGATCAAACAAGTGACAGAAGCTAAAAAAATTTTCAAGAATATTTAATTTTTTTTCGTATCTCTTGTTTTTAATTTATTACCCTTTTTTCTTTTAAACAAACATTTAATTGAGAAACAGTATGGCAGCAATTGGTATGACATGGCAAGCAGTACATAATTAGATGACCAGAATGACAGGCATTCCAAGCATGACCCTAGTATTATTACACAGTGCTATCTTCAGTGCAGTTGCTTAGTTCACAGGTATCAGCATATATAGTTAGTCAGAGTGAGAATCCTACCAATTAATTGCTAGTTTCAAAAACCTGCTGAAGATTCTCAGGATCACTGCCTTAACTATCTTGCACACATAAATGTATGGCTTTGCCCCTATTATATTTCCTGCCTTTTCTCCTTGCCCTCTCCTCGTTGTCTAATTCTCAAGTTCTCACTTTCCTTTTAATTGTGCTATACCTTTCTATTTTTATGTCTTCTTTTGAGTTCTTACACTCGGATTATTTAAAAAGCCATAGTAATAAAAACTGGTACAGAAACTAACACAGCAAAAGAAAGAAAGAAGAAAGAAAGAAAGAAAGAAAGAAAGAAAGAAAGAAAGAAAGAAAGAAAGAAAGAAAGAAAGAAATTGACACCACAATCAACATTAGACACAAAATAGACTCAGATGATTTTTTGAAATATATAGGCACATATATAATTTCATAAGCCAGGATGGGGAGATAGTTCAGTGGCATAAGCACCTGCCTGGCAAGTACAAGTTCCTAAGTTCAGTCCCCAGTACCAGAATAACAATAATAACAAAAATAATAATTTCATAAACCAATAGACTTATAGAAGAAATATATAACAATGTTGAGAATTGTTAATATTAGAGAAAAATGAAGCAAACTGTGTTGTATGACAAAACAGATGACAAAGAATTCTAAATTTAAAAAACAAAATATATTGGTAATTTTACAACAGATTTGGAGCTAGGAATGATCATTCAAAAAAAAGAAATAGAAAAAGGTAAATTGAAAGCATATGAAAGATGCATAAGTTTGACTACATAAAAGCTTTAAAGCTTTTCCTATTTATGAACATCAAAACATGGATAAAAACTTATAAAAGAAATTGGGGAAACTATCTGTAGTGAACCGAGCTCTGAAAATGAACAGAAGTTCTGAAGTGCTGATGGCCTTTTTCACATCTTTATACCAGGGGAAGTTCTTTGCTTCATTTTCAGTACAAATCTGGGAAACATACTTCATTTCAAAAACAAATCTAGGCTTTTGAAAATAGTCCTATTTTGCCAGTGATTCATGAGATCCCACACATATGAAGAAATATCTTTGCTTTAGAAACACTTTGAAAAAGACTCAGCTTTGAAAAACACTCAGTTACAGACGTGAAAAGGCCCCGGTGATCAGACTGCTGCCTCTTTGTTCCTACAGAGAAAAGGCCTATCTTCTTTTATAACTCTAAACAAATAATATTTAGAACTAAGATTGTTGCCTATTCTCTAAGTGTTTCTACCTAAAACCAATCTTACTTTTCGTTTTTAATCCCAAAGGAGTTAGTATCCAGTAAATAAAAATAAGAAATTTTAAAAAACAATTGAAAATTTACGGTTCAATTACATGTGTGTCTCTATAATTTTTCACATAAAGTCTTACTATTGGCTCTGGCCCAACAAAAGAGTTCCTACAAATCTTCATTATAAAAATACCCAGCTTGTAATCCCACTGCTTGGGAAGCTGAAGCAAGAGGATTGCCAGGAGTTAAAGGCCAGCCTGGGCTACACAGTGAGTGCAAGGCCTGTTGAACTACATGTAAGAGAGACCCTGACTCAAAAAAGGAAAGGAAAGAGGAGATGAGAGGGGAGAAAAAGAGAAACACCCACCAAGCCAGGCCAGCACTTGAGGTGACCATCCCCAGCAACAATCTGTCCTCTTTCTCTCTTCTCTCTAAAAGGCAAAACATATGCCCAAGAAGTATAAAAAAGAAAAGCTTGAGCTCCTTGCAGGAAAATAGATGTACCTTGAGGCCATAATGTGAAGGGAAAGTAATTTAGATGCAAAAATTTAAATATCACATTGTTTTCCTTATATGAGAAATTAAAGTGGTAGTCTTCCAAATAGGAAGGTTAAGAAATAGAGGTAGGGGAAAAACAAGGGCTGAAAAGAGAATTAAGATGTGTTACACATATGAGCCAACTCCACAGAAGCAATGCAGACACTGCATACTACAAACATATACTAATAAAAAAAGAATAGAGGAAAAGTGCAGGTACCCCGTAGCTATCTGCTACATTATTCCTGTGCATAAGTACTACCACAAAAACATGACTGAACTAAAATGAGGTCTGCTTGCATAGCAATGCTAAACACATTTTTCTCTTTTGCTAAGTGTTACATGCCTTTTAATTATTGGTCACAGAATTTCTCTAAAAACTTAAGCCTCCAGAAATAATAATAATAAACTAATTCATTATATTACCAAGGAAAAAGTTACATCCTGTAGCTTTTCTAACTCTTAGTTGATAGGAAGCCACAGAGCTGGGAAAGACATTATTAGCCTCCCACTAGCTTTGCTATAGATGACACCTGTGACCAAAGCCAACTAATTGGTTAAAGACTGCTCCCCAGGAAACTTTAAACCTTCCCTTGTTCACTGGGAAAACCTGTGGTTTCTTATCTATGTCAGTACTCTGGGAAAAGTGGCCATTTTGGTATCTTTTCCTATTCTCTAGGGAAAAGGCACCTTTACATACCAATTACCTGCAGAGTTAATTATTCTTGGCAGAAGAAACAAGTCACAAATTTCTAATCAGTAACTTTTCTTTAGAGTCATAGAACCCTCTTGTGACCTACAGATAATAGCAACCCATGTGTCAGAAAAGCAGACCAACAAAATCTGTAAATACCCTGGAACTTGCAGCTGTCCTGTCCTCACTTATCATGCATGCCACCCCACACCCACCTACATAAGCTGGTGCCCAGAGCCCCTAAGTCAGAAGATCTCGGTTGACTTTGTTGCCTTTCCAAATAATCTTTGACCTAGCCTCAAAAGCTCATCCCCAAGTCATTTCAGCAGCAGAGGCCAAAGAGACTCACCACTCCAATGATACTTCTATCAGTGAAGCCACACAATGTAATTTGATTTCACCTAATACAAGGGTTGAAAAATATTATAAGAAATGGCTTACTAGTTGCTCAATAACACGTTAATATTCCCCTAAGAATATTTATTTGTTCTGAAGAAACAGAGTCTGAGTTTTATCTCAGTGACATCGGTGCATATAATTAAATCAGTTCTACATTTCAATAATACTTGTCAAAAAATAACATCAATATGTAAGTACAAGACACAGAACAAAAAACCCATGTACTCATAGCCTCTCATGGATGTAGGCCATATACCCAGAAAATTTTCAACATGCTGAGACACAGCAGCATGTGAAGCACCTGCACAGCTAGCTCTGGACCTTTCCCTGGCCATCACTGCCTCTTCCAACTGCCCCCCTCGCCCCAGGTCTCCAGGCCAGCACCCGTTTCTTTCTCAAGCCAAGGCTGCCTAACAGATCACAAGGGTCAGTGGGGGAAAGAAGAGAAACAGACCAGGACTTTGCATGTACACAGGCATTCACAGCAAGGTAAATTCCTCAAGTGTGCATACTGACTGGGAAGCAGGAACTCAGAACAACTACACCTACCAGGAGTGTGACAGTATCCCAGGTCAAATGTCAACAGAGGGTGACATCTCTGGCCAGCCAAATTCAGTCCCATCAACCTCACAGAATGCACCAGACCATTTAAAAATCATCAAACAGAGGTATCTGATCCTATCCTTAATTTACAGATAGAAAATCGTGCTTCTCAAAATAAGGCTCACATAAACTCGAACTAGGAGGCATGCACTGGGTCCCACATTACAAGGAAAAGTGGCTCATCTAATAGACCATAAATTTTGTCTTGGATACATTCTGTTCTTTTAATTCCTTGGTAGGATAAATGCTTTTTTTTTCCCATTTCCTTGACATTAAATGATTTATAATTATTTTAAATTGCAGAGGAAAACAAAGAAAAAATAGTAATTTCTAAGCCAAGCACCAGATCTATTAAATATTTTACAGTCTCCAGTGGTGGTAAGCTATGGCACACATGCCACAGCAGGTTGTTTGTGTCACTGAAAGCTACACTATGACACCCAGCTGAGGACCTAATGTGGGATGGAAGCCTCCTCCTTCTCCACCAGTAGGCTTTCTTAGCATAGGGTAAAACTCTAACATCAGAGTCATTCCTCTGCCACTGTTACCACTGTAACTGCTGCTCATGCCATTTGCTGAGCACTCATCAGATTTCTAGGACTGTGCTGACTTGTTTACATGTACATGCACTACTCATCTATCCCATTGCTCAAGAATTTTACTACATACTTACAAGGACAAGGACAGCACAACTGCACGCTGCCCTCACTTCCTAAGGGCATGTTTCTGTGCCCTAGAACTTCACATATGCATACACCCCCACTGGCCCCAGACTCGGTGTCTAGAACAGATGTCAGCATACTGCTCTGCACTGTACTCACCAGGTGAGCACTGGCACTAGTAACGTTTCATGATGACACAGCAATGCCTACAGATCTACCTGATTCTTGTGGTGGGCCTGGGTACCCCGCAGATGAAAAAGCCCTCCATTTATTATCATTTCCCTACTGAAAAACATACATAGTCTCCATCATTTTGTTAAAATGTGTAGCTCTATAAAAGGCACACTTGTACAGATGTTGATCTATCTGTCTTCACATACATTTTTAGGATAACCTCTTAAAAGGTGAACTTCAAATGGCTTATATGAACTTCATATAAACTTCGAAGGTCAAATGGTTTATATGCTTTAAATTTTAGCAAACAAGGTTGAATGGACTGTCTAAAAGGAGCACATCAGTTAAGACTACCAGCAATGTTCAAGCAAATTCAACACACTCTTTGTAAAAGGGATGTCTAATCAATCTATTTAGCCTCTATACCACTAGCTAGTTTAAATGAAATAGAATGATATTAAATGACTTATGAAGAAAAAAAACACAAAATAAAGTAAAATACAATAAATTAAAATAAAATAAAATTTTGCTTTGCCATGCCAGCCCCACAACTCCAGGCAGCTGTACTGGCCACCAAAACTGGGTGTGGTGGTGCACACCTGTAATCCCAGCACTGGGGAGGCTGAGGCAGGAGAACCATTGCAAGTCTGAAAAAATATTATTGTTTAAATGACCACAACTGACATCAAGGACTTTGAAGTAGAGGAAGCTGGAAGGCCACAGTATCGCTAAGGAAGCATGTAATACACTCCTAAAAGAGCAGATAATGACAAAATGACAGCCATCAAGTCCCTGTGGCTCAGACAAGGAAGCAGGCAATGAAGAGGATGCCCAAGAGCTCAGGCGTGGAAGAGGCACCCAGTGGTGAGCAAGTCTAGAGAACTGGAAAGGATAGGAAAGGTGCATAGACGGCAAGGATCAAGGAGAGAACAAGCAGAACTAAAAGTCAGCACCAGGCCCGCTCCTGGTCAAACATCTGGCTCGGAACTGGACAACTCCAAATTCCAATTAGCCTCTCAGAAAAGAAAAGCAAAGAGCCTGCTTTCATAGGCAATACCTGCCCACAAGCATCTGAATGATCAAGTGTACTCAGAGAGGGGCAATTCAGAAAGGCACTCCCTCTGCTCGACACATACATAATCTCAGTAAAGGGATCATTCTTCAGGGAGGCAAGCCTTCCTTGCAAGGCTCTACACTGGAAAACATGCACTTGAAGTAATCTTGTTGCTCAAAACATGTAAAAACAAAAACAAACTGCACCTTTACCACTTCATAGCGGATATTCTCATGGATATCTGCAGTTCAAACATTTCAAATCATAGACAAGAAACCCCAGCAAGAGCAAGAGCTTAGAAAGAAAAATTCAAGTCTGACCTCATCATAACTAGAAAGTCATTCAATGTCTTCCAACCACAACTACCTTATCTACAGAAGGATAAATGCTCTATAGATGAAATGAGATCATATAGATAGGTTTCTAGGCACACAGCCAGCACACTACAGTCAGCTCCACACACAAGTCTTTCTTGGGTCCTAACTATCACTTCATTATGAAGTACTTTTTAGTTTTTCTTCTAAGTTTTCTGATCTAACTCCATTAAAGCAGTGTAAAATATATTTGGGGATGAAAATACAAGCAGATCAGAAAACAGAATGATACACTGCAGAGCAATAACAGCGAATCGGTTAGACCGTTCAGTAATAGCAGCACCCATGCCACAGGCTCACCACCATTGCTTCAGAGGTTATCCATCCCAGAAAAAGCATGTTGTTTCAATTCACAAAAGATTGAATGGGGACTGGGGAGATAGCTCAGCAGTCTAAGCACCTGGCAAGTGCAAGGACCTGGGTTCAATCTCCGGTACTGCATGCCATACCAGCCCCACAAACCCAGGCATGTTGTGCTGGCCACCGAAACCAGGCAGGGTGGCACACATCTGTAATCCCAGCCCTGGGGAGGCTGAGGCAGGAGGATGACTGCACATCTAAACTATGTAGCAAGACCCTGTATCAAAAGATGATATGGGAAAATAAATAGCAGAACTGGGTATGGTGGTGCATCCCAGCTCTCCAGGAGGCTGAAGCAGGGACAATGTGTGAGTGAGGCCCTATCTCAAAGAATTAAAGGGCTAGTGTTAGGGCCAGAGCTCGGTGCAAAGACCCGTGGTACAATCTCCAGTATGTCTGGAAGGGACAGAGGGAAGGAGGAAATAAAGAGAGACAGAGACACAAAAAGAAGAGAAACAGACAGACGAAGACAGAGAGGAGAAAGAGAGACTGAGAAAGGGGATAAGTATTAGTATAAAAGTTTTCATTTGGCCTATAATCCCAAGAGCTGAATCATCTAAGGATAATCCATTTTGTTGAAAAACTGCACATCTCCATTCCTTAGCTACTTTTCATGGAATGAAGCTCATCCCCTGTCCGGTTCCCTATCACCCTCCAGATGGCCAGGTGCTGCACCTGCCTTCACGGATAACCACTAACCTCTCAGATTCTACAAAACGTGCAACCCACCGAGAGTGAGGCTGAAACAGTGCACTGCTGCTCCTGTTTCATTTGCTTCCTCTCTGAGTCATTAACACTTTCCGTCCAACACAACATAGGTCCTCATCTTCAGGAGTATTAAAAATAGGATTCTCTGACAGCCATGGTTTTGAATATGAATAAAGCATCTGATGGTAATCTGAATAGCTCAGCTACTTTAGGTCTACCATCAATCATTAAAATCAGGCAAAAACTGCTAGAGAAGCATCTTCCAAAAGGCACATAAATAAATCTGCTAGTTTCTTAACATTCCATGCTTTCAATTAGCCTTTCTACGGCTCTGCTCATTTCTTTTTTATAACCATACACTTCTTATTGATTCTTAGCACTTCATATATTGGCAGCAAACCATTGCCAGCCTAATATAATGTCATGCATTTATGCAGTGCTTCCAGTGAAGTCATGCTGGAAGCTCCCGAGCATTCAGATGAAGAGGATGTGCAGTATTCCTGGAAGGTGGGAGGATGAAGTCTCCTGGTATTTCCAGCACTCCGCCCAACACATATAACACACTAAGCACTCAGTATCTGTCCCTGGAAAAAGAGCATGACTCTAAAGTCACATGCTCTTGGGTCTGAATTTCAGGTTTTGACAGTTCCCAAATCTAACCTAAAGCCTAAGCAAATCTCATCACCTCTCAAGACTGTACTAGTTTCCTCTCTGTATATTGGGGACCAGAGTATGAGACCAACCTGAACAACAGTGAGATCCTGTCTTTAAAAAAGCAAACAAATGAAAACAAAAATAATCTCTACTTTACTGGGCTTTCATAAAAACAAAATTGTATAATATATTTACAATGGATAGCACACTATGGCTGACTTCCACTAAACCATGCTTATTATCCTTACTCAGCTTCACTTGGAAATCACGAGCTGGGTAATGCCAAGCAAGAAGTTAAAGTCGTGCCCCTTTTAACACCAATGACTATGGAAGGGTGACCCTAAGCCCTAGAAAACAGCACTCTCAGGAATTTTTCTTGGCCATGTTGGAATACTTTTCAAGCCTTGTTAACAGTCTGATGATGTCAAAATTGATCTCATTCTGTGGGACTTACTGCTAAGTGAGCCAGTAACAATCCCAGCTGAGGTCAGCCCTAGACCAGCTCAGGCCTTCCCTTACCCATAACTTCCCTAATATACAAGCTCTCTGACCACACTACTGAGCCTAAAATTGCAAAGGGAACTAGAAGCAAATATGGAAAAAATGTGCAAATCAGTAACACTCCCAGTCACCCCAGAACACTGTGGCCAGGGAATCCTAAGAGGTACTAGGTGTGGGGAAGGCCAGGACAGTTCAGGGCTTCCACAGATGTGGCTTGCTGGCTCTGACTCTCTCTCAATAGAAACACCTAAATACTACCATTTATTAATTTGGTAAAAACACTTTGAAAGAACAAGACTTAAAATAAGAAAGATCATGATTAAGACAACCAAGGAAAATAAAAAATATTTTCATCAAAGCTCACCTTGAAAATATCAAAGCAAATGAAAAATGATCTTCCACATATTTTTTAATTTTATCAATCAAGTATTAGTGCCTACTAAATAAAGAACTACACTTAGTCCTTCAGAATGTACAAAGTACACTCAAATACACATATATTCTTAGTAGTCAAATTTAACTCCCCTCTCACAATAAATGAATGTACTACTGGTGAAATATGTCCACATAATCCAAAGATTTGAGCAAGAACTTTCACAGTCAGCACTTGCTTGTGAATTACTTAATATTCCTAATTTTACATTAATTTTATATTAAAAAATTATTCCAATGCTTGAGAGAAATCAAAACTCAATGAAGATGTGCTACTGTTATCCTATACTATAAATTATACTATACTTCAAGGGAGATAAGACCCCATAGTGTATAGAAACAAGCACTCTTATTGCAGAACGTAGCCCACATAGGACAGGCTCATTCTGGAAAGGGACAGAGACAAGGGACCTCACTCAAACATCACAGCCAGGACACGCCTTCTGTTCAAGTCCCAGAGTGATGAATTTCACCATGGCTGCAGACCACAGCCAAACTTGGCCAGTGAAGGCGGACGGGTTATACTCTGGGTAAGTAGAGAAGAGGACTCTAGCAAAGAACTTCACAAATCTGCATAAGTACAAGTTTGTTACTGGCATTCAGGTACACAGCTGGAGATTCCCAGGCCCTTGGGATACAACAGAAAATGGATTCAAGAGGAGAATGGTTTATAAAGTTTCCAATCTGTCAGAATGGATTCCTAATTTGATGTGCCATATCTTGAAAAAAAATAGAAATTACCAGGCCAGGATAAATACACTTTCATCATTTTTGGTTCCAACTAGGAAGTAACACTAATGAAAAGATGTAGATTTGATACAGTTCAGAGCTTTATGGACCACAGAGATCAGCTTAGGAAACAAAGTCAGAGATTTTCCACAGTCAGGTGGGAAGTACGTGGAACACAGCTCAGTCAGAAGCTGGGTCTCTTGAATCTCACACTGTGCACCTTCCCTGACCCAGTGTTGTGAATAAGGGGGAAGATTCAAGAAGAAAAGATGTTTTCAGGGGAAAAAAAATACAAACTATAAAAATAGCATCTTCTGTCCTTCTATCATTTACTCAGAACTCCGGAACCAACAGGGCTTCTCTGAAAGGCAATTCTACCACTCACTACCTGGAACCCATCCTCAAACATCATGACACACAAGGGCCTGGGAACAGGGTAGCCAGGAGCAAGACTAGGCAGGCTCTGGGTAAAATTTAAAATATTTCCCAAGACCCCAAAATTAAAACAAAAAAATGCATTCCTCATCTCCCACCCCCTCCCCCTCCCCTCCTCCTTCTCCTTCTCCTCTTCCTTCTTTTGCATTTCTTTCTCTCAGCCAATAGAATATTTTTCAATACATTTGCTATCAGTTGATAGGAAAAAGTAGGTCGTTATTAATGCTATACCACCTAGAATCCAGTGAAACTAAACACATAATTTGGTAACAACAAAAATAAAAGGCATACATTTTAAGATATACAGTCAGTGTTTTAAGGAAATTACAAAAAGGAGTGTAAGAATTCCAAGCACTCTTCTATTAAGTAGAACAGAATTCGCTGTGCTATCCATGGCTTATCTCTCCATGGTGTAAATTTCCCCTAAAACCTATTGCAAACCAGCTATACAAACCAGTATATCACTTCAGGAAAGCCTAGGTCGGCATTAATGTCCAGTGAAATCTACAGAGTGGGAATCAATACAAAGAGAACCACAGTAAGCATTCAGGTGCCAATTCCCTGAATTCTACTCTCAAGTGGGGCTGGCTACTCCAGAAGAAGTAAGAAAGGAGAAAGGGGGAAACTCAGATGCTGGCACGCAGTTACACACATGAAGTCCACAGCAAGCTCTAGGAGAAACCATGGCATCTATGAAATCTACAATGTTAAGCCTTCCGTGTGTTTCACCCCTGTGTAAATGAAATTGATAGATAATTCTTGTTAAATAATAAGTGCATAATGATAACCATGCTGGCATTAGCACAGTAACTATACAATAAAAATAACTATTAGTTTCTTTTCCTTATTATTAGGGAAACAGGAATTGATTGTACTAAAACTTATAAAGGCACACTTTTCTCTGGAACTCAATAATCAAGACGTCGCTGCAGCCTAAGAAATTAAGAGCTCAGAAGCAGCTATTGCCACCTACATTTCTGGGCAGCGTGAGCTGATTTCCCATTTTCAAGATGGTTTTACAAATCTATTTCATAATTAATGTGTACAGTGCCCTTCGTGCCAGGTCAGGCTACAACAGTCCCAGGCTGCATTAACTACTTGAATTCATGGAAGATTGTTGTATGCTAGTCATCACAGGTCAATATGTAAATTACAGTTTATAAATAGATTTCTAATTTTAGATGTAACCTCTAGGAATAAAATCCACAAAACAATTACTTTGTGCTTCCCAAATGACCATCTGAAGATTCCAGGACAAAGACACATCACAAATCATGACAGAGCCAACCCTGTTGTTTAATGGTCGCTGTAGGTCCCCATGTGGACACAACTATGGTCTGAGCTTGAAACAGAGGGAAGAAGAGAGGGTTGAGCTGCTGCTCCCAGGACCTAGAAGCTTCCATCAAGACAGCTGAAGAGAGGGACAAGTGCCCTTGGCCACCCAGGGCCTGTGCCTGCAGGTGCCAGGGACACCAGCCCTCGGTAGGGCTGCGTGTGGGTCATACTGCACACACCTGGGGAGCTGCCACAATGGCCACACCAAGGTAGTGAGGATGCACTTCAGCAGAGTGGTGCCGGACCTGTATGCTCACATAATCCAGGGTGTAATCACGTTCAGAGTGTCGTCCTCAGTCGCTGTGAGGAAAAGCATGAGCCCCGATGCCTTGAGTTCACCTCAGAGCAGAGGGCAGGCAGGGTAGCTCTCCACTGACTATCAAGAGAACCAAAGGATGCCACCTGGGCCACTTTCCTGTGGAGTATGCACAGTTATGTAGGAGGAGTCAGCAAATCCTCAGGGTGCGGAAGCCGCATGTGTATTCTGAGCTGTCATGCAGGGCCGTATGTCTCACACAGGCATCCTCTCTGGAAATGCTCCACCACCGGCCTGTGAGAAGGCGCTTGTCCCAGTGCCTCACCGAGTGGCATGAGTACTTTCCATCTCTGCCAGTATAGTACTTAAATATATATGCTTTCATATGCATTCATATTAGTGACGTTTAAAAGTTTTTATATTATTACTAAACTACAGTACTTCCTCAGTTTTACTACTATCCTTTGGCAAGGAAAAGTGGACAGGATCTCAATATATAGTAAAGGCTGGCCTAGAATTCACTACGCAACACTGGCTGGCTGGAACTCGTGGCAATCTTCCTGCCTCAGCCTCCTGAGTGCCGAGATTATGGGTGTGCATCACCACATCTATACTTGACATTTTACCCTTAGAGTGGTAATTATTTTCTAACTAATATATCTATCAGGCTGGGCAGCTAACTCAGTGGTCTAAGGACCTGTCTGACAAGTGCAAAGACCCAGGTTTGATCTCTGGTACCTCGTTCTGCTCCAGCCATGGAGCCCTGGGCATAACCTCCAGCCACCAAAACCACACATGGTAGTGCACACTTGTATCCCAGTGCTGGAAAAGTTGAGACAGGAGAATCACAATGAGTCTGAGCTGTGTAGCAATACCCTGCACCAAATAGATTGACAGAGAGAGAAAGAGAGAGAGAGAGAAAAATAAAATCTATCATATGCACTGCACATACCGTAAACATATTGGTCATTTCTGTTTTGTCCTTTAAAGTATATATTAATAAAACTATTCATTGAAATTTTAAATCAAAGACTATAAATCATGGCACCTTTGAAATAAGTGGATGGGCTGGGGAGACAGCACTGTGGACTAAGCACCTCCCTGGCAAGCACACAGGTTTTATCCCCATACCGCATGCCGTGCCGGCCCAGGAACCTGGGCATGCAATGCTTGCCATTGAACCCAGGTGGGGTGGTACTAGCCTGTAACCCATCACTGGGAGAGTGGAGACAGGGGAATCACTATGAATCTAAGCTGCTTAGTGAGACATTGTATTAAATAAATAAAAGACTAAAGAAAAAAAATAAAACAAGTAGACCATTTTATCATCAGCTAAAATGTTTTCACAGTAGCCGTTCCTCATACTGTTTGAGGACCCTGTTACCGAACTGCAGCAGGAGGATGGGCCCACAAGGACCACCAGAATTTGGGCTCCTGCTCTGTAGCAGCTGAGGCCTGAAGAGCGGAGGCTGCACAGAGCTGAGCAGAGGCCACCTGGAGAGGAGGCAGCCCCAGCATGCTCAGCAGCGCGAAGCCGGCCTTCCCTGCGCAGTGCTGGACAGCAGAGGTGAGTGGACACAGCTACGCTGCGCCTGCTCGGCATAGGAGGAAGTGAGCTCTGCATCCCTCCACGGAGCCCCTGGCTGTGCTCGCAAGCCGGAAACTGGAAATAGCTTTACTCCAGGGACTCTGGCACCCAGTGTGCCAGCATCTCCTCCCCCATTGGGCAGAGGAAGAGGAAAGAGATTTGAGAAGCATCCATCAGAGCTGCCAGGTTATACAGGGAGGAGGAAACCAAAAGGAGCTGCCATGCTGTGGACCTGTGGAAGAGCCAAGCAATGTTACACACACCTTTTCAACTAAACAGACTGAACTAAAACAAGGAACATTTTAAAAAGTTCAAATCTTATTTGATAAATGCTCAAATTTCTCAAGATCTGCAACTGTGTGGTCCACAGAAAGTACAAGGAGGCAGAGGTTTGCCCATGCTCACTAACAAGACTTCTTCCTTCCCTGTGACCACATGACAATCTCAGGAAGCAGTGAGTGGATAAAGTGTGATTTGTTCTCAGTGTCAAGCCATCTGATTCCCACAGCTGCACCTTACTATGCATGTTCCAGGAATGTGGTCCCTCAAGTTTTGGTTTTTGGTTGGGTTTTTTTTGTTTTGTTTTTTGTTTTTGCGGAACCAGCGATTGAATTCGGGCCCTTGCACTTGCCAAGGAAGTGCTTATTCCACTGAGCCATCTCCCCAGCCCTGAAGTTTCAAGTAACTAATTAGATCTTATTATAGAAACAACATAAACTTCCCAAAGTTAAGTAATTAATATCAGATTTCTTTATGGATATAAAAATGATTCCAAGGTGAGAGAGACAACTCAGTAGTCTAAACACCTGCCTGGCAAGATCAAAGACCCAAGTTCGATCCCTGGAGTGCTGTGCCAGCCCCAAAACTGAGCATGGTGGCACATGCCTATAATCCCAGTGCTATGGAGGCTGAGACAGAAGGATTACTACTGAGTCTGAACTGAATAGTGAGACTCTGTACCCAATAAATAAATGAAGAAAAAAGAAAAAAATTAAAAAAAAAAAAATTAAAATAACTCCAGAGGATGACTAAACACAGGAATCATGACTCTGGGGATAAAGTAGATCCCAGAAAGCAAGTACAAGATCTCAATCCCCACACCTCCCTACCTGAGTACACTCACCTCCTCACCCTGGCAGAGTCTTAACTTCCTTCCATTCAGGAAAGAGAGTCCATGCTTGTTACTGTAAGGGAGGGCAGCGCATCCCACATCCCACATCCACATCCCACCTCCATCTCTGCGCCCAGCTTCCCGTCTCCTCCCATGACTGTCCATCAAGCCAAGTGTGCAATTAATGCAAGACACAGGAAGCCCAAGCACTGCCTGAAATGAGCAGTGAGGACCGCTTCACATACAGGATCTTTAAGCCTGTGAGCATCAAGAGAAACACAGATCAATTTGCTTATTGAACATGACACTTGGGAGATACATAGAAACAACAGGAGAAAGACTGGTCTGTACAAGAGACCCAGAACAGATGCTCCAGGAAATCAGGAACAATCCACTACTTTTTATTCCTTTGATGTCCATGATACCAGCAGTCAATGGTAACTCTTGCATTTCCAATATGAACAAGAATTGACTCCTATGTAGGTTTTTAAATTTTTTACTACTTTCAATTATGCTGTGAATGTATGTCACCAAAATCTCATATGTTGAAATCTATATTCCCAAAGTGAGCAAGCAGGTTTTCTGGGCAGTAAACAGATAAAAGGGATTATTGCTCTTATAAAGAGAAACCATGGACCTAACTTTCCCTTACACCATGGGAAGGCAGAGTGAGGCTGTATTACCAGCGAGAAACTGTCCCTCACCAGACACCTAATTGGTCGTCATCTTTCTCTTATATTTGCCAGCCTCTGAGGCTCTGACAAGTAAAATTCTAGTTTACAAGCCAACTCAATTTAGGTTATTTTTATTACAGCATCTCCAATGAACTAAGATACTTCCGACCACAGGCTGGGGTAAACCCCATCTGAATACTTATCTTCACCACTCAACAAACCAAAGAGATACCTCTTTATTATTTACTTGATGCTAGGTATGTAAAGACATTGAATAAATGCTTGTGGATGAATCTGCAAATATATTTGACTCTTAAGCACAAGTATTATATTTTACTTAATCTTTCTAGCTGTAGGGCCATGAAAGTGTATACCTTCGCAATAAACATATTTCTTGGCAAGTATTTCTTCATAATACAGACACATCCACTTCCTAAGCCCTTTTTTGAATGTCAAACTATTAACTACTCAGATAAATAAACTTTCACATTCTTACAAAATCACTTGGGCTAGAGTAATAAAGGCCTTTAAAAAAAAAAAAAAAAGAGATGTCCCTCCTAAAGGAGGAACTCCACATTTGCTATCTATCTGCTAAGACTTGGCGACAGAGGTAACACTGAGGCCTTCTGCCAGCCAACACCCAGTTCAGGTCTCATCAGGCTCCTCCTCCAGCTGCCGCACCACGGGCCAACACAGCCATGGAAGGCCTGCAAGGCACCAATCCATCCATCCAAGCTGGCTTCCAGTTTTGTGCACATTTCCATGGTAGAATCTGTATCTGAGGACTGTATCTTGGTCAAGCAGAAAAGGACTTAGTGAAACAGGAAAAGTTAATTAAAAAGAATACTGAAAACTGATACAAAAGGTGACAGGTTGTCTCATTTCTCACAATTCTGAGTTACCACTCATGAAGTAGTACAGTCAGCCCTTGATATCCAAGGCAAATTAGTTCCAGGACCCCCTGAGGATGCCAAAATGCATAGATTCACAGGACCTTTGTACAAACCCATGCAGTGTTTTCATATAATCACATATCCTCCCATAGTAAGGAGCAGCACCATGTTTTGGTCAACAATGGACCAAGTATGTGATGGCAGTCCCAAAAGACTGTATCGTTTAGTGTCACTGCAGCTGTCTTGGTTTGTATAAGTATACTCTACGCTGTTTCCACAGTGACACTCACATAAGAAGGCATTTGCACAGCACGTCCTTATAGTTAAGCAGCAGGACACCATGTTTCAAATCACCTTTATCACCTAATTAGGTAACACCTAATACAATGCAATTGGTATGTCAACTGGTGCATTGTATTATTTATGAAACAATGACAAAGGAAATCTATACTTCAATCTATTACACAATGTTTTAAAAATATGTTTGATCTGAGGTGGATAGAATCCATGTACCCAGAACTCAGCCAACTGTATAACCAACCTCAGAAGATGTCAAAACCAGGGCTCTATCAGCCTTTGCAGAGGGTTACTAAACATTACTGGGGGTTGACAGTAGAAGCTCACGTGACACGTGCTCTGCTACTGCAAAGCTCAGTGACTTTCAAAAGCTACTTCTTGCAGTGTTTCTGAATTGGGCTTTAGACTTACAGCTAAAATGAATTGGACTGGTATGGAAAGTCTCTGGCTAATAGTAAATGCTACTGTTATTTGTTGGTGATAATGTCATTATTAGCAAACTATCCAAGCAAGTAACAACACTGTGTTCTGTAACATAAACAGACACCAAAACCACTAAATTGGTAATTGCTTCTCACAAGTCATCTTAAAAGCAACTCAGAAAATAAGCTACAGCTGATTACTAATTAAGGATTTTTACTGTGTTTATTGCTACAGAATCATGCCTTCTTCCCATAAATACAGAAGAAAAGAGGAAGACCCTGCGAAGAGCAACAGTCTCTGGAGTTTCCCCCAGGGGTGAGTGGAGGGACCTTACTGATGAGAGGACCCAACATCTTTGTTTTTTAAGTTTTATTACTTTATTCATTATTTATTTGAAACAAGGTCTCCCTACACAGTTCAGACTCATAGTGATCCTCCTGTCTCAGCCTCCTCAGTACTGGGATTACAAGGGTACGCCACCATACCTGGCTTCAGGGCCAGCAGGGATGCAGTACTGGGGATGGAACTCAGGACCTCGTGCTGGCCTACACAGGCACTTGTGCCACTGAGCTATCTCCCCAGCCCAAGATTTCTTCTAAGTCCTGGCAGCTCCTGGCAGACTTCACTCTGACATCAGCAGCTGTTCTGGACATGCTGCTTTGCATGTGGTGAAGATAAAAGTAACCTCTTAAAATGAATCCCTGGAGAGAACAGGGTAGTGTGCATGTTGCCTTTCTCCCCTGAACCCAGCCCTCTGGGCTGGGCACCCCACACACGATATGGACCAGATACATACAGCAACACAACACGGACCTGATCTGTTACAGAACTCCTACCCACAGCTGTCTGCACAGGCCCATCTTCTGCATCATGTCCTCCGACTCCATGAGCTTTCCTTGTCAGGTGCAGGGAGTACAGCCCAACCTCCTCATATTGGCCCTTGCCTTGGCATCCCACCAAGAAACACCTGATGGCTCCACTCTGGAGCTCCATGTCAGACGTAACCCAGCCAACCTGAAACCCAGGCACTTGCACAGGAATATGTGGAACTTCCCAGTGGCCCCGCTACTCCTGGCTACTACCAGAAGGTAAGTCTAGCTCACAACTTCCAGAAAATTCTTTTGGTCCCAACCAGAGCTAAGGGAGTTTCCTTTGAAGGGTGCACCATACGGGCACCTTGATCTGTCTGAGACTCCATTGCTGACCCTAGTGCCATGAGTAGGGGGAGTTTACAGGACTATACTGGAAGGCTAAGTGGATGAGGTCTGTGCAGAAGCTGCTGGCTTTTCAGCACCATGATCAGGTCTCCCATCATGCCAGCACGCAAGGGAACTAATGAGCATTTCAATTGTTCTTCTGACCTTCTGACAGGACTCTTGGTGCTTCTTAAGCTCCTGATTTCCTGTGTTAGAGAACACAGGTGTGAATAGCACATGCACTGCATTGGACTGGCAGAGATTCTACTCTATCTTGCAGATGAAAAAGGATTGCAGCAGCTGGTGGGGTCAACTGAAGGCAGGGCACCTTAGTGATGGTATGGCCCCCCACTGGGGTGTCTTACATGCCAGAAGCAGAGAGCTCGCAACTGCTTCTTCCTACTCCTGGCCCACTAATGAGTCCTGGATGGGGGTCACATTCATACACCTATCGGACCTGACAGGTATAGTAGTTCAGGTGAGGATTGAAGCAAGGCCTCACAGGGCTCACATTGGTGCCTGGGCCCCTCAAGATTTCCTCTACAATGCTTTCTCACTGGGGCTAAGAACACGGAGCTTCATCAGCAGGTTTTCACACCCTATGGACATACACAAAGGTACACTCAACATTTTACTCAGTACCTATACCCACAGCTTCCAGAAATTCTCCAAGACAGAAAACCAGTAACCATGGTAGAGACAGACTCCCAGGCTCCCTGTATCTACCACTGGGCCATCATGTGTGATGCTATGAGTTCCTGGGTAGCACAAAGGGAACTGGCCCTGAAAACACCCAGCTTGTTTGCTGGAGGTGAGCTCCTTCTGAGGCCAAAGTCTACAACACTGAAATTCAGGTCAGCACCCAAAGCGAGTTCCCTGGCTTTCGTCCTCCATAGATAAGCACCATCTTGATGGCAGTCCTGCACACAAGTGCCACCTAGTAGAGTCTGCTCTGTCTTGCAGCCAAGTGAGAGCCTGGTGGGCGATGGTCCCATCCCATTCTCTCTGATCCTTCCCCGCTGTTTCCAAAGAAATAGAGAGAAAGACCCCCAATTCTCACCTTCACTCTACTGCTCTCCATCTTAGGGCCCAGGAGAACAGAGGTTGAAAGGAGATTACAGGCTAAAAGAAAGTACCCATGCAAATGAAGATGTCAGGAAGCCGTAGCATAATGAGAGCCTCTGCTGTAAGGAGGACCAGGATGCCTGTACCACCAGCTGTGGTGTTCATGGGCCCTGGCACATTCAAAGGATGCTATGATAGACACAAAGGGTAGCCAACCTCTCAGATCTCAGACTGTCCACAGTGTAGAACTGCTATAAGCTGCCACTCCACAGTCTGGGCTCAGAGTGTGGACTGAGACATTGAGCTGCCTCTGGGTCTGCACTTTGACCCCTAGGAGACAGCCAGGAGCAAACACTACCAGAAGAGCACCAAGGGAAGAAACAGATGTGAGTAAAGTGGATGAAATGGACAAATCCCAGGCTAAGTGGATGAGGTCTGTGCAGAAGCTGCTGTCTTTTCAGCACCATGGTCAGATCTCCCATCATGCCAGAAAGGTCATCAGGCTGGACTGTGAGCTGCTTAGCTGGCATGGGCCCTGTACAGCCAGAAGCTGGGCGGCAGCAAGAAAAAGAACCAGTACACAGCAGGAAGGGCAAATAGAAAGCCAGAAATGCATTCTTGGGCCTGATGCTCGCTGCCTTCTCCAGTAAGGTTCCTCAGGCCACATGTGGAATAGAGTCACCACTCTCTGATCCTCCCAGTACATCTCCAAGAAAAACCCTCAAGCCAGGGGATCACTGTCCAGCACATCAGCTTTAGCAGTGAGAACAGTCTGATCCACATAGCTGGACTGGCAAAGAGGGCCTCAAAAGTTTCGAGGAAGACACAGAAACAGACAAAACTGAGGGTGACTTCCACAGCCTTTTCTAGCTCACCCAACGGGCAATCAGATAGATCTGGGGAGATCTGGGAGAGTGAGGGAGCTTAGACAAGGCCAGGAGGCAGAGGCATAGGACTCATACCAATGGGGGATGGTGCAAAGGTGCAACCTCACGGCACCAGGGGACACTGGAATAGAAGGTGTTGCCTGCTTTCTGGTATTGCTGCCTTCATTCCGCTTGTTCTCTATTTCACAAAAGTGTGGCTTTCTTTCCTATAGGATTTTGGAGGACATATTTACTGTTTATATTATTAATGATATAAAAAGATTTTTTAAATTATAATGTAGTTGCTAAGAAAATGATCAGATTAGACACAGACTACTGATGAAGTTGTCCTTCAAAACAATATACAAAGTTTACGATATTCAATTAACCTGTCAATCCCAGGGTGCACTGTTTGTTTCATTTATTTCTTTAGTGATTTAATTACATCTGTACACACACAAGCACTTATTTTTGGTGCTAAGGCCTGAACCCAGGGCCTCAGGCATTCTAAACACAAGTTCCCCCTACATCCCTACACCCCCAGTTTGAATGTTACATCGCAAGGGGAAAAAAAAGAAGCGATTATGGTAACATGGAAATGACAAATAAAAATTGGAAGGTCCGTGCTGTTGTGCTGTTGGCCCACATGTGACACCTCCTTCTCCCCCATCTGCTGCCCTGATTTATGATTCCAGACTCACTTCCTGGTGTTTATAGTCATAACTATCTAATGTCAGGTTGATATAGGAAGTTTTAGCCACCAATTTAGAAAAAAAAAAAAAAAAAATCAGCTACCTGAATTAAAGGAAGCAAATACCTAGGCCCAGCCATAGAGTTTTAGAAATTTCAGAGCAGTGGTTCCACTTGAGGTCCTGCCAAGAAATGGTTCAATCAAAGTCAGAGATATTTATTTTTGGTCTTAAAATGTTTTCTTTTGCAAACAGGAAAGACTGAGACATTGAGCTGCCTCTGGGTCTGCACTTTGACCCCTAGGAGACAGCCAGGAGCAAACACTACCAAAAGAGCACCAAGGGAAGAAACAGATGTGAGTAAAGTGGATGAAAAGGACAAATCCCAGGCTAAGTGGATGAGGTCTGTGCAGAAGCTGCTGGCTTTTCAGAGCAGTGGTTCCACTTGAGGTCCTGCCAAGAAATGGTTCAATCAAAGTCAGAGATATTTATTTTTGGTCTTAAAATGTTTTCTTTTGCAAACAGGAAAGACAGAGACAGAGAGACAGAGAGACAGAGAGAGAGAGAGAAAGAGAGAGAGAGAGAGAGAGAGACAGACAGACAGAGAGACAGACAGACAGACAGACAGACAGACAGACAGAGACACAGAGACAGCTAACCAAATTAAAGGAAGCAAATACCAAGGCCCAGCCAGAGAGTCTTAGAAATTCCAGAGCAGAGATAGACACAGAGGGAAAGAGGGAGAGGGACCACTCAAGATCTTTTAGTTTCTTCAGGTTATACTAATTAAATTTACCTTCTTAAAAAATAAAACTTGCAGGATTCTTCAGGAGTTTTATTTCTAATTTGAAAAGCTATAATAAATTTTGGCTAAGAGCTAATAATGTCCACTTTTTTTTCCAACACTGAGAATCAGACTCAGGACCTTGCACTTGCCAGGCAGCTCATGCCATTGAGCTGTATTCCCAGGCCCTGTCTACTCTTAAAACACTGAACTGTCTCAAAATGATGCCAGAATTGGCAAGGTGATTCTACCACAAAAATGTTTCCTTTGTAAAAGATAAAGTATATTATTATTCTAAAGAAAAAAATAGCTTGCATCATACTTTCATTTCTTGGTCACTGTCTGAGCAGTTTTCCTCATATGGATTCCTTCTGCTCACAGGCAGGGACGCCGCTATGAAGGCCCTATGCCTGCCATCATTAAGTGTGGTGGCTGCAGCTGTCTTGGTGGCCCAGGAAGGGGGCAGAAGGTGCCAGGAAGCCCTCCTGTCATTCCAACCTCCATCTTCTCCTTCTCTCAAAATGTTCTCTAAATATTTATAGACAAGCAGATATACTGATGACAAATTTCCTCTATGTCTGTCCAAGGAAATTTTTATTTAGCTTTCAAAAGATAATTTCCTACAAAAACAGAATTCTGGGTTAGAGGATTTGTTCTTTCTCACATAGTTTTTAAAGAGAAAACTGATGTGATTATTGTCCTTGTGCCAATGTACCATAGATACATGTGGTTTCCTTCTGTTACCTTCACAATTCTGACTTTTCTTAATATTGGATGCAGAAGCCAAGGTATATTTTCCTATGTGAGCTTCCTGGATCTGTGTCAGTATCTGCCATTAGTTTAGAAAAATTCCCTGCCATTATATTTTTCGTCAAGTATTTTTTGTCTTTTCTTCTTGTAATGCCCAATACACATATGTCATACCCTTTATAATTGCTCTACAGTCCTTGAACCCTGTTTCAGGTTTCTTAACATCTTTTCTCCTTGCATTTCAGTTTAGAATATGTTTACAGATGCACCTTCAGGCCTGCTGACTGTCACTGATCCTCTTCTGGTATACTGATGCACCCATGGACATGCTTGTTTGTTACAGAGCTCTGATTTTGTGCCTGCCTTTTTCTCTAATTTGCTGAAGATAGAACCCAGGGTATTTTCATGGTATGACATCCCTAGCTTTTTCTTATTTTATATTCTGAGGCAGAGTCTCTCTACACTTCTAAGTTGCCCAGGCTGAGCTCTAACTTGAGATCCTCCAAACTCAGCCTCCCAGAATGTTAGGATGACAGGTATGGGCCACCATGCCTAGCTATACACGTTCTGACTTTCCACATTAGCCCTGGTTCTCTCTGGAGTCTCCAACTCTCTTGTATTATCATCTATGCTTGCATGCTATTCACACACTTACCCATCAGAGCCATTGACAGGTCGGTTGATCTGTCTGTCTGTCTTTCTTTCTTCCTTCCCTTTTCAGTGCCAAGGATCAAATTCAGGCTTTTGTCCTTTAGCATTTTAATCCTAGGTATTTTAAATGTCGAGTCTGATAATCCCAACATCACTCCCTTGCCTGAGTCTGGGTCTGCTGTTACACTCTTTGTCTTCAGTCACTTTTTGCTGTTCAGCACGCCTTTAGGTTTCCCTTGAAAGCAGGACACAATGCACCGTATGAAAGACCAAAGGTGCACAGGCTTAGAGTGAGGGTCTGTGTTCATCAGGCACGAGCTGCGTGGGCTGGTCAATGTGGGAGGCCGGAACCCCCTCCCGGCTGCCTCCACCCAGCACCAGGCAGGGGTCCTCAGAAAGCCCTCTCTCAGGGTCTGTTTTTGAGTCTGCTCCCCGGAACACAGTACATGACCTTTGCAGGTGGTTATCTGCTTTCTTTTTGCCCCTCAGGCAACACAGAAAAGGAGAGGTAGCTGGAATTCATTATTTGACTTCCATATGTTCTCTTACCCATCGCTGTTAGGCTTTGGTAAAAGTTTCAAGGCCAGGTTTCTATTAAGAAGAGAATTAATTTCCTGGACATATGTATTTCAAAATTATATCTTTCCTCTCCCACTGTGAGAAACAGGAAGCAATTTCTGTGAGACCCTCATTCCTCCCTGGAAGCAAATTCCTAAAAGTGCAGACACTCCCCTTGGACTGGGTCCAAGGTCTGCTATTCTCTAAGGTGAAGGTTACTGAGCATAACTACTTCTGGGGACATGAAGGTGGGGTGGTGGTCTGCTCCGAGAAACCAGAACTCCAGACAGACTTTTCTCCTTCCTGGACAACAGTGAGCCCAGTCACCTCAGCAATCTGATGAGTCTACACAGAGTCACTATTTTTTTTTTTTTTTTCCGGGAACCAGGGATTGAACTCAGGCCCTTGTGCTTGCCAGGGAGCACTTATTCCACCAAGCCATCAAGCCATCTCCCCAACCCCTAAAATATTCTTTTTTTTTTTTCGGAACTAGGGATTGAACTCAGGCTCTTGCACTTGCCAGGAAAGTGTTTATTCCACTGAGCCATCTCACCAGCCCCATTAATTTTCAATTTGTTCAGCTTTTTCTAGCTATCATAAGGTCCATCTGGACATCGAAGCTCTGCCTGCATTGTTGGTTCACTGATTCGTGCTTGGATAGTTTCATAGGTGTTTACACTTCCTGTAACTTCCAAATTGAAGGTTTGTTTCCATATCTTGCTCACCACATGATCTCAGAAAGTGCTGTTCCACATACAGATGACCAGAGAATTCGCTGCTCCCTCTTGAAAGCCAGGCACCCTTAGTGACTTCCCCAGTGCATGTAACGTTTTCAGTCTCTGGCTGTTTGGTTACAATGATCCTTTCTTTATAAATAACTTCTCAAACCAGATACCAACTGATGGGAATATGACTCAATTAGGCACCTACCTAAGCATCTGGATACCACTGCATCCCTCTGCGATAAGCTCTTGCAAGATGACACTGAAAACTAGCCACGTACGTTTTCTTCCCCCTCTGCCCTGCATCCCAACATATTCAGTGATGCCTGTTAGGTAGCAGGAAGGAAATTCACTTAAATGAAGTGGTTTCCAAATACTAGTAGTTTATCAAGGTCATTTGTCTCTACATATGCATTTATAATCAGCACACCACAGACAGCTAGGCATTCCTGATCTTCTGTTCTGTTCTTCTGTAAAACAAAACAATAAAAAAAATACACATAAACAAGCAAAGGAAAAAATTTCTCTAAATATTATGTTGTCCATAGAAGATCTCAGTTCTTCAGGACATCTATCTCATTCTTTCTGTGAAAGGTGGGGAGACATATTCACTGCAAATATTTAATATCAAGGTCATGCTATTTTTTCAGACTGTGATGGAATGTGGTTTTTATTTGGGGCTACTTTGGGTGGGGGGAGCCAGATTGTGTTTTGACAATTTCTATTCCTTTTTCTCAGCATCAAATGACATTCAAACTTATCCCTGTGATTCATGGCCTCAAAACTTACTCTTTCACCTTGGTCAATTGATAGTGCATTTAGTCAACTATAATATGGGTCAGGGGCAGGGGATATGGCTCAGTGGAATAAGCACTTCCCTGGCAAGTGCAAGGGCCTGAGTTCAATCCCTGGTTCCGCAAAAAAAAAAAAAAAGTGGGTCTTTTTGAATTGCATCCATGGCAACAGACTCAACTGTTACACATAGGGGTAAGATTTTACCTTGGTGTTCTGCAGTCACTGCATGCAAGGATGGGCATGAAAATCCTTTACATCATAGTCTTTCTATAGTAATGTGGAAAAGTCAGACAATGTACATATAAAGGAAGATTCTTCGCCAGGCCTGGTGGTACATGCCTAAACACTAGCTCTCTGGGAGGCTGAGGGAGAAGGATGTCAAGTTTGAGCAACACAGTGAGACTGTCTCAAAATTTAAAAATAAGGTGTTAGGGTTTTTTTGTGGGTTTTTTTTGTTGTTTTTTTAAGACCAGGACTATATCTCAGTGCAAAGCTTCTATATTCAATCCCAAGTACTGCCAAAATCAAAACTCAAAACTTAAATTTCCAGCTTGACTGATACAGGGACAAAGTGATTTTATTGCTACTGTTGTTTGTCCAAGATTCATATAACAATTCCTAGAAAATATAATACCCAAATAGAAATAATACTTTAGAATAAGGGATAGCTTAAAGCCCAAATCATTCAAAGCAGTGAAATTTACTTTAAAAAGATTCTTGGGACATCTCTGAATGAAGTCAAGAATCCACCAGTAAAATCATCAGTAAATAATTACCTGCACCCAAGATATATCTGCTTTATAAATTTAGAGTTTGATACAATGGATTTTCTTAAAATAGAACACAGCTAAACACTCACTACAGAGACTGTATTTTTTGCTCCAAGGACTCTAGAGTACAAGGTAAAATTGGCCTCACATTTCTCCAAAAAGTCTCCAGATGAAAGACCAATTTTCAATCTCAGCCTAGTAAGAGTGATGAGCTCTGTATCCCCCTCAACCACCTCTCCTCTTCTGCACAGGAGAACTGAAGCTCTTTAGGTATTGCTGAGCCAGTGCTCATCTCACATTCCCCCTAGTATCTGTAAATCACAAGAATAAGAAGCTCCTTTAAATAAATACAGGCTCACAGTGCCTGACAGAGTGACTGAACACTGGAAAAATGACACACGATCACAGAGAGGTGATAGAAGCACCACTTTGCCTGGGGAGGGCACCAGCCAGCTGTCTCAGAACCCTGGTGCTCAGCAGGCTCACAGAAGGACCACCCAACTTAGAGTTCGTTGTGGCTCAGCGGGCTGCCAGGGTAATCCTTGCCAAACACGGAACTGATCCCCTAGTCACTCCTCCACCAGCCCTACTTCTCTCAGTGCCTTCCTTTACTTCATGGCCACACTTGGCTCATCCATCACAAGCTTGCCTGACCCCATCTGCTCAGCACTGCAGGGGTCTAGTACCTTGGTCCATCTCCACAGCCACTCCCTTCCTCTGGCCTCCTTCCCCTGGAGAAGGCTTTCACTGATTTCACAGCCTCTAATCTTCACCTCCCTGGTGCGCTTCCCCCAAGCAATCAGAATGATTCCTTCTTTATAGATTCACTGGCTAAAATCTTTCAGCCATTCTTCAGTATTGCATCTTTCTATAGGGACAGAATACAAAAGCTTTAGCATAATTTATCAGTCCTTCAAAAACTAGTTTAAAGGTTCCAAAATTTTTCTATGCACTGAGATCTGTGAAGCTTTTCCAATTTGCAATGCCCTCAGACATACTCCTTACCAAATAAATCAAGGTGTCTAGGGGCAGAAAAAAGGCATCAAATATTCTTAAATTCCTTTTAATTCTGTATGATTTCAATATGCATCAAAATTTGGGAATCACTGAACCAAATTATCTTTCTGGAGTCACCTATCACCACTTCCCTAACACATAATCTGTTTCAATAGAATTATTTTCTCTTTTTAAAATACTTCCTCACTAGCTTCACAGTGCAAGCATTTGTGTGGCTATTCCCTCCTTCTGGAAGCTCCACCTCCAATAAGCCTTATTCAAATCTGCCTCCCAGACTCAATCTACACCAAAGTCCAAAAAACAAGTTTCCTAACAGTAACTGCCAGCTGGGAAAAATTCAATCAAGTCACTAACAAGGAAAAGCCACATTAAATGGCAATACATGCAGATCTCTGTAGTAAAAGCTGTGGTGTGGAATTTGTGAATACAGCTGAGAATCAGATAAAATGATAAGAATAGTCCTACACCAACTGCCCCTTTCTCCATTAAGTGTTCATGAATGAATTATGGAACACAGTATAAAACCAGCAGCAATTGTGAAAATGTCCAAGAAATGAGATCGTGCTGGTAACGGCTCTGTGTGTGTGTGGCTCCCAGCAGACAGGTAATCTGGGACCCACGTGAAGGATTTTGAGGCACATCCCAGATTGGCAACAAGGGATAAGTGACCTTGGGTCCTAAGACGGAGACAACACATCACTAAGCCATTATCCGTATAACACCACTGAAGCTTACTTTAGACAGGCTGCTTATTTTTCTGGTCAGTTCCTTTTTGTGCTTGTACTACCACCTTTCAAATGCACACACTATCTGTTCCAAAATCCTTTAATCTTGTACTTGCCACACACTGTGCTATCGTTGAGATGGAAAATCCAAAAGTCTATGTTTAGAAAGTCATTGGACCATGGGGCCCCGTGCTCATCTGTGGATTCAGCCATGGATCAGTACAGTAATAGGCTGTTAGAAGACAGGGCCTTTTGGAGGTGGTCACTGGGACGTGACCCGGAAGGGTGCACTCTTCTGTCTGGCTCCTCCCTTCACTGCTCCCAGGCTGCCCTAGTTTTCTTCTACTGTGCCCTTCCATCCATGTTGCTTCTGCCTTGGAGCAGATCATTGACTGAATGCTCTGGAAACAAACAAATCCTCCTCTCCTCTTCATAAGTGGTGGGTTTTATGTATTGTGTCTCAAAAAAACACTAACAAACCATGTGTTCTTTCTAGAAACGTGCACATCCCTTATTATACCACTGAACTTGCTACCTACCTAAAGATTTCCCCCATTGAAATGGTAGGTTTGTTGGGAAACAGGGTTATGAACACCAGACACAAGTTCCAAAGGAAGGGGACTGTCTTTGTTGTTCAGTTACAGGTTTGTAGCACTCCAGTATCTTCTGCATATAATGGCACTCCAATTTTCAGTTGAGCACAAAGTAGACCCCTTGAAATTGATAACTGTGATTTTGAAATTCTAAGAGATACCTCCTTAGGGAGCAAAAATGAAGAACAGAGAGCAGGAAGAGTTCCACATTTGCTAGCACACCCTGAGAAGAGCCCTATTTATCAAAAACCTCCTCAAATGAACACATTCTGAGATGCTACAGAGAGGAGCTGAACTTTACAAGCTTTGATATTCCCTTGGTCTTTTTTTTCTGCTTTAATATTCTATACCATTGTTAACATCTTTTCCATGTTGACAATATTGTCTTCTTCAGATAACAGAGACAATTCCCAGTCTAATTCTCAGAGTTATCATGTAACTTAAGTGAGAAGTGTGCGGAAAAAAGCCTGTGAAACACACACACACACATACACACACACAAAAAAAAAAAAAAAAACACAAATGCAAGTTATGGGGCTTATTATAGATTAATAATAAGCAAAGCCCAGAAAAAATTCTCATTGAAATTTTCCACTTTTACTTTCTGGGGATAAATGAATTTTATGAATGAAAATGGCATCCTTTTGAGTTAAAACTGCATTCAAAAAGAATGCAACTTCATTCATGATATGAACTGCTGCCAGGAGATGACCCCACATTATTTGCTTATTTCTTACTTATCTACAAGTTTCAGACATTGTACACATCTAAATTTATTAGAAGACAAGAAGCTTTACGTTCCTAATTTGGGTTTTTGGAGTATGGCTGTATTGAATAAAATCCATAAACATTAAAAACATTCTATAACGTCCTGTAAGCTCATGCTCAGTTAAACCCTGATGAGTTTAAAAAAAAAAGTAAAAGGCACAGGGTGAAACTCAGGAGAAAGCATAGACCCAGCATGCACAAAGCCCTGGGGTCTGATCCCCAGAATCAAAAAACTAAAAGTAAGATTTAAGCACATGCATACACACACTCAATTGAAACAGGATCCCTTCTTTAATCTCCACCTCAAGTCACTTCCATGACTTTTCCTACAAGTTGTGATCTTTTTTACTGGGAATTCCTGCAATATCTTTAAATCTATCAGTGAAACATATTAAATCTGCTCCACCCCAAAACTCTTACTGGAGGTGGGCATATCCAAAGAACACTGGACCACATCCCAGCTCTTTCATGCTTATCTTGCCAAGTTGCCAGAGCTAGCCAAGAACTTGTGATTCTCCTGCCACATTCTCCCACACAGAGGTGGCCACAAATATGCACCACCACATCTATCTCATTTTGACTCTGGACACACAGGACCACAAGCCACACAATACGCCTTGCTACTCCTCCTCACTCTCACCAACTAGAAACAGTACCATCATTGGGATGTGTCACATTCACTTGTCCAGTGCCCCTCGATAACATACTGGTCATTCCCAAGGTTTTGCTATGACAAATGGTGATGAAATAAACATCCTTGCCCACGGATCTTAGCAGACCTCTACATGTACATGAGGCACAACAGTAGGACTGAACAGGCATTTCGTCTGGACATTGCAAACTCCACTCAAAAGAGATGGTTCTACCAAGGACAAAATTTTTATTTCCCCACTCAACACATGGATTTTTTTGTTTGGTTGTTTTGTTTTGTCTTGGTATTTTTAGGGAAGGATCTACAGGGTGTTCAGGGTCTTACTACTAGATAGGATTCACAGTGATCCACCTGTTTACAGCCTTCCAAGAGCTGGGATTACAAGCACGCGCCACCACGCCCAGTTTCAGTTGTCATCTCAGTGTGCCCCAGGGGCAGGACTAGCATGGCAGGCCTGGGGATCAAATGCCCAGCCCCTGCACCTGTTTGCAGGTGCTTCAATCCGCTGAGCTATTTGGCCGGCCCCACACATGTTTTTTGACCCCTGACATTTTTGTGAGGTATTTTCAGAAGACAGCAGTAAAATTAAGTTTTGTTTCTGTCAGTAGACCTCATATTCTAGCAATGAGTTATTTACCTGACCAGTCATAAGATTATTTTTTTCCAAACTGATCAAAAACACTGTCTGACTTGTCTTCCACAAATTACCAGGGAGGTTACATGTTAACATGAGCTTTCAGACCAGCATTTATTTTTTTCATAAACTACTAATTCACACATGCACACACAAAAATATATTGGATTATTAGCTTTCTCATTTCTAAGGATTTAAAAAATTGTTTTCTGCAGCACTTTCTTGGTCACATGTATTACAAGTAATTGCCAACTTATGGCTAGACTTTGACTATTTCTGTAAGGTTTTCTCCTTTTCTTAACCAAATCTAAAGTAGCAATAAGTTTAAACTCTTGTACTCTGCAGCAAGAAGTCCTGATGTTCAAGTCAGCACAGCTTCATAATGTATCCAACACATGGCAAGTCCGCCTGCCCCTCATAACATCAGAATACATCTCTAAAATTAGCCCGGCCATTCTGAGAAGCTTATTTTTTGAGATGGATTCAGTATCATTTTGCTAAGTCTCTCCCATAACAGTAGTAGTTAGAGTCCCATCACTCTCTGAATTGGATCTGCAGTGATTTTACAGATTAATTTATAAAG
Source organism: Ctenomys sociabilis (assembly GCA_004027165.1). NCBI lineage: Eukaryota > Metazoa > Chordata > Mammalia > Rodentia > Ctenomyidae > Ctenomys > Ctenomys sociabilis. The sequence goes on from PVKA01004536.1 coordinate 71,449, forward strand.
AACAGATACCTTTCAATACTGTTGAACCTCTTTTTCCATTTCTTGACTCTTCTATAAGGTTTTAAAGGCTTCATCATATAAGTCTTCCACATTTCCTTTTTTTAAATCTTTTTAATTTACTTGGTACAGGGTCTCCTATGCATCTCAGACTTGTGGCGATCCTCCTGTCTCAGCCTTCCCAGCACTGGGATAACAGGTATGCACCACCCCTCACCCAGTTTCTGCAGCCAACATGGTGCACTCAGGTTTCTGGGGCCAGCACAGCATGCAGTAACAGGAATCAAACCCAGGTCCTTGCAGTTGCCATACAAGTACTCAGACCGCTGAGCTATCTCCAAGCCCTCCACATTTCTTATGAAAAGTATATCTATAGGTATTTTTTTTATCATTTTGAGTGTTATAAGAAACTTATTTAAAAGACGCCTTGTTGGACATAGACAAAGCATAAGCACGGTACAAAATCCAAAATTCTGTTCCACCCCACCCTTAGGCTCCCAGATGTCTTCTTCAGTCAGCATCTCTTAGCAGGAAAATTGATTTTGAATCAGCATCAATGTCAATAATTTTGCACTAAGAAATGAGTGTATCATCTTTCTAAAACAAAAAGTTCAAGGCTTAACCATAAGTAGACAAGTCTAAGGTCAAGACTTTCTCCCCTGCGGGTCAGCCATGAGCCCTCCTCCTCTTTGGCTCTCTCTCAGACAATTTGTCTGTCTGTAAGTCCTGGAGAGCCTACAAGTGTGTGTGTGTCGAAATTCATCTACTGCTCTCCCAGTAAGAGAAACTAAGAGCCAAAAACCAATTTATTTCATGGGCCATATCACACAGTTTTACAACTGTGTTTATACAAACTGGTACTCCAGACTATATGTCCTCCTAAAATTCCAAGGTTCAATTCTTCACATTCAGGTGGTATCTGGAGTGGAGCCATGCGAATAAGACCAAGTCACAGGTGTGTGGCCCTCATGAATAGGTTTAGTGCCCTTATAAAACAGGCCTGAGAGGGGCTTTCTTGCTTTCAGTATGTGAAGACATAGCAGGAAGGATGCATAGTTACCTAAGAACAAGGATGTCCTCGATCAGCTATCAATCTGTCAGTACCTTGGTCTTGGACTTCACAGCATCCAAAACTGAGACATAAATATCCGTTGTATATAAATCACTTTATGGTGTTTTGTTATAGCAACCCAAATGGCCTAAGACCACTATTAATAGTGCACCACAGAATGATGCCCAGACTTCACTCTTCCTCACCAAGATCCAGCCATGCTCACAGACCTCTTCCCAGAATCCATTATGCTTTCTGCATGAGGCTCTGAACTAGGTGTTGTATTGGGCCCATCGCAGACGGTATGTTTACAGAGGAAAGAATTACCCACATCCCACTGTCTTTGTGTTCTTGGTGTTCTGTTTTGTTTGGAATAAACATAAAAATTACATACTCCCTACTGTCACTAAGAACCTTCACATAAATGGCAAATAGCTACCAACCCAAACTGAAACAACAGCTGAGGTCAGAAACAAGCAAAAGCAAACATCTGCTTCAGTCTAGGGAGATTCCTGAAGCAAGGACAAGTGCTTGGTGTCACCTCTCAGCAGGACCAGGCCTACTGGGTAGTTTTGCATCTTGACATGTACACCTCATCCCTTGTACTACTACAGTCCTAAGACCAAGAGGAGGTGACTTATGACTCAAGAAATCAGGAATTTTAAAAGGTACTTGTACAGATACCAACTCCCCATAATGAACGTAATCACTATGTACTTCAAACATGTACTATACTAATAAAAATATTGAATATTTTGATTTTAAAAACAAAATGAAAGCCAGTTAATAAATATGTCCTATGATGATCTAACTTACTACTTGAGATATTTATAGCTTAATGCTATTTTTTGTCTATGAATAATAAGGCTACACAGCAATAGCACCAAACACTATGAGTTGTATATGGTTATACATTTGACGTCACTTGTTTCAACTTACAGAAAACAATATATCAATATAACATAAAAGGCTGTGTGTGTGTGTGTGTGTGTGTGTGCACCTAATAAATGTATTAGAATTTAAATACTGATCCTTTGATTGGCTAGTAATTCCAGTTTAGGAAAAATACTCAAAAGAACTAATTCTAAACACACACAAATCTTTATGCATGAAAGGCCACTAGACAGGCATTGTGGCACATGCTTACAATCTCAGCATTCTGGGAGGTTGAGGGAGAGGGATCAAAGTTTGAGTCCAGGCTGGGTAAGCAACTTAGCAACTCAGTGAGACTATATCTCAAAATAAAAGAGGGGCTGGGAGTGTAATAGCCTAGTAGCAGGGCCTGAGTTCAGTCCCTAGTACTAGAGGGGGCAAAAGAGCTCACAAGTGGATCACTTAAGGTTAGGAGGATAAAGAGTGATGGCACATGTGTAGCATGTTGGAAGCTCAAGGTTTTGGCATCACTGATAGAGAAGCCTTCTAATGCAGGCCTCTCAAATGAAGGGGGAGCCTGGCCACTTCCCTGATGCAAGCAGGGAAGCTCCACAGCACAGAGATAGCTCGCTGAGGGAAAGAGGATTGGGCCACTCATCCAGAGGTGTAGAAAGATATTTTAATAAACTCCCTTGGCTGAACATGAAGCTCTTATAAAGGGAATTGTGCAACAAAAAAAGAGTCAAAGCATTAATTTTAAAAATGTAAAATTCTCCTAAAATGTAAAAAGTTTCTAGAATTTTCATTGCAACTCCACAAAAATTATCTGTAGAAAAATGAAAGTAAAATAAATAAATAAATAAATGTGCTTTCTATTCAGGTAGAGGAAATAAGTTTTCTTCTAATTTTCCCCTAGTTTAAGAACAAGATTTTTGTTTATCATGAAAAACAGCATGATCCCTTCAAAACTAACAAAGTCACAAGGTACCTGCCATGCAGAGGGCCTTCAGCAAGCAGGTAGGAGGGCAGAGGCCTCTGTCCTCCTTCACTGAGTATGCACAGGGCCTTTTCCTGCTAGGCAGATGCTAAAGGAGGCTTTGAAGGAAGCAGAGAGGAAGTGTCGGGTGTCCCCAATGGATTGACCAGGCCATCTCTGTCCTCTGCTGGACAGAAGTGCCCCTGCACTGGGCCATACAGAATGCAGCAGAAAGGGACACTCCAGTACCATGAACTTTTTAATTAATTTTATTGAGACACAAATAGCAGTGAGACAGTTTCAAAACTGGTTAACAAGACAGTTACAAAATTAATACATTGCATATTATTGTCCTCATAGTAGTTATTCATAGTACAAGATGCAGACATATCTTGTCCAAACACTATTAGTACAAAACTTTCTTCTCATTCAATTAACAGAAAAGATCTGTGTGTCTATTCTTTTTTGTATATACAGATATTAAAATGGTCCTTCATTTATATCCCCTTTTTTTGTTTAGTTTTGTCAGAGATAGGTATTCCATTGCCATTTAAATATTGTAGGTGTGTGAATTCAGCAAAATATCCAAAATAGTTCAGTAGTCTATAACAGTAGTGGATTATCCATAGGACTAGCAATGTCAGAAGTTGTTGACTCGAACCTTCTACAGCTCAGCATATTAATATGGCTTTACTTTTTATACTTTGCTTTTATACTTTTCTGCTGGATGGTTCAAGGTCAGTGAGGACTCAGGACATAAGAGAACCTATATTGTAACATCCCGTAACTCAGTGGTGTCTCACAAGCTCAAACTGGTGTCTCAATTTTCTGATCAAGGAGATTATGAGGCCACAGAGGAAAGTGATCAACCATGTAGAGTGTGCCTAAGGAGAGTCACATTGAGAGAAAATATTCGCTCAGGCTTTCACAGAGAGCAAATTGGTCAAGCAATGGCCATGACTCAACCACATGGCTGACACTGACAAAGGATCTACCAACTGTGGTACAGGATTCCAGAGTAAATCCTGAGGGGATTTGACCCACCTTGTCAGATACAAAAGTTACATTTCTTGCTATATAGGTTTTATTTTGGTTTTAACAGTTCCATGCATGAAATAAGCCATTCAGTCCAACCAAGGCCAAACACCTCTAATCCTAAATTACAGACACATTGTAAAAGCCCCATGAAATGTAAACCCCCATAAATACTGGTTCTGATGACCCATGGCTGTAATGACTGACAGCTTATGAGGTTAACATCAATTTTAGGGAGCCTCAAGCTACAATGGAATGAGCAGGTTCCAGTCACCTACCAATCATTCGAATCCCAGGACAATCATCACATGGGCTATTAAAGAACCAGCAGCCTGTTCTCTTTCTTGCTTTTTTTCCTGGGTTACTTCATTTGCCATTCGCTGTAAATGCTTCCTTCACTATTAATGCGTTTGGCTTCAGAATCTCAACTGCACAACCAAATGTGCATGATGTATTAAGGGTGAGGGGTTATGGAAAGGAAGAAAAGCAACCACTCCGCGGATGAAGTTTACATTTTAGTCACAGGAGAGAAAATAACAAGCTCAAAGTTAATGTTCCCTTGACAATCCTAAATCTCTACTCTGGGCATTTGGATTATACTCAGAGTTTTATTAGGATCACAACCGTAACAAATATGCACTCAAATTATGCATCACATCTAACACAGACTCCTTTTAAAACTTAAAAAAAAAAAAAAAAAAATTTCCACTGAAACCCAGAAAATCGCAAAGCTATAATTTCCTGGCCTATAAGGCTCTCCATTGGACCTGAATTAGCATACGGAAGCCACAATCTTCAAACACATCTCTATTCAGCTGCAAGAGAAGACCAACAAGTAAAGCCACAGGTTAAAAAAAAAAAAAAAAAAGAGCCAACCCATCCATGCAGAAGGTGAGTGGGGAGGGCCTGTGGGGTACACATGTACTAAAGAAGTGCCTCATGGTTTTCCAACCTGACACAGTGGAAAGGATGCCATGAGACCCTGCTTGGTCTGCCCACATGACCCCACCTATGTGAAGCTGAGGGAGACTAATGAGTTCAGCTTCCTCAGTTTAAAATGAGATCCCGTCAGATGGCTTGGAAGGTTATATATAAAAACCAGAGCTCTTCTAGACATCCAAACTGAAAAATTGTTCCACTGATGTTTCCTCTTCCTTTTCCCTGGAGAAGTCAGCAGGATGTCTTGAATATGAGCACAAGAACTGTGAAATATTATTACTTAATGCTGGCAAAATATTCAGTACTATGAGAACAAAGTAGTACCTCTGTCATCTGTTTGAGAAACAAAAAATGACTACAAATACAAAACAATTGACTAGACATTCTAGAGAACAATTACTGTATAAAATAATTTTAAAAGATGCCATCCCTACTTTCACCTATTATGTAAAAGGTAACTGGAAGATAACAAATTGAAAAAAATGCACTAAGATTAAAACAAACTGCTAATCATAGTACACCCCCAAATTCTTCTTTACATAAGTACCCAAATTCAGCACTCAAAACAGACCTTGCAAAGTGAGGCAAAGTGAGTCATCCAGCCCAGGTTAGGCACATGGGCTCTGAGTGCATTACCAGCCCTCCACTGTGGGCGCTACAGTACCAGCCTCCCATGAGGCTCCACGCCACATCGTCAGGCATTCATTTAGTCACTCACTGTCTCTGAATGCTCTTGTCCAGGCACCTATGTTGACATTTTACAAAGTCCAAATTCAAACAAGGAACATACTGCTCACTTTATCCCACGTCCAACACTGCTCAAATGAATACAGAACTGGATAATTGCTATAGTACACTGACATTAGGTACCTAGGCTATTCCTATTAGCAAGAACAATGTTCACTGGTGCAGGGGTTTAAGTCAATATATGCATAAACTATGAAGCTTTACACACACACACACACACACACACACACACACACACACACACACACACCTGTATATCCTTCCTCCTCTCCTGGAAAGCAATCTGACATATGCTTGAAAAACCACAGAAATGTCGCAATTCTTTGACCAAAGAATGCCACATCTGTTGCTCTATCATAGGAAACTAATTCAAAATCTGGGAACTGCTACATGCACAATGTACATCTCACAGCATTATTAATAACTGTGAAAAGACCAAAGAGTTGAATGAACAATAAGGTTAAATAATTAAGAGTATAGTGTCTCAACAGAATATGCAATCATTAAGATGGTACCTATGGAAATTATGAAGAAAAAAAAGATATACAACAGATGTATGTGAAAAATTGAAAAAAGGTTAAAAACTGACAATTGTTTTTGGGCAGTGAATATAACTGCTTCCTCCTGACCCTAAGTTTTTTGTTACATTGTTATGGAGCTACTATAATTAGTCTCTTGTGATTAAGTGACAGCATACCCTGAGGTGAAGGAGAAGGAACCAGGAGCCTTGGCACAACCACCCCTGCCTAAGAATGTGCAGGGTGTTGGGGCTCTGCTGCACAGTGCAGCTTCCAGTGGAGAGATGCTGCATACTTGTCAAGTAAATGATTATGAAGAAATGAGCAGTGTCCATCTGCTGAACCAGTCGATTCCCTTCCTGATGAGCTTCCCGCGGCAGATTTCCCCAGGCGCAACTCACACTGTAGCAGTTTAGTTATCCATTTAAAAAATTTATATGGGGTCATGCAGGTCGGGTACAATCCTTTGGCTAAAGTAACAAGCCAAGATTTTCATGTGTCGCACATTGAGGAATATGTGTGCAACCAACACAATAATTGCAAACATCAAGGGTGGCACAAGCCACGCTTCCCTCCAGTGCAGAACACAGGCCACTGCCACACATTGGGTTCCAAACACAGGAAGCAGCAGTGACCTCCCAGGCTGGCACAGAGAGAAAGACCTAGTACGTCAGGGAACATCACTAATCCCAACATACCCATCAGATGGAACAGTCTTCAACTCGGAACCACTGCACCGCACATGTGCCCAGGGGCACAACAGGCACTCCAGTTCTGCTTCACCATGAGCAGAAGAGTGACTCATGCATCCTCATTCTCACCCTCACCCTGGTGACCAAGGGCCTCTAATCTCCAGCATGTGTGACCAGGCCTTCTCTCTGCTCTATGCTTTCACTTCATATCTTGGTTATAGGGTCCTAAACAGGGAACAATACAATACAGGACACAATTTTTTTTTTTCAGAACCAGGGATCAAACTCAGGCCCTTGTGCTTCCCAGGGGAGCACTTACTCCACTGAGCCATCTCCCTGGCCCACACATTTTAAAAGATTGTTTTACAATGAATCACCCAGGTATCCTATACAAAGAGTGCAGATCTGTCCACACACTAAGGACTAAAGAATTCAGCTGAGGACCCTGGAACTTTACATCCTGCATGGGTCCAGCTGAAGACCTAGAGCCCATAACAAAATGTCTTATGCAGGCCTGTTTCACAGATCCGCACTGGAAAGGCCCAAGGTCAGTGGTGGAAGCTAGAAAATCTGTACCAGCAGGATGAAGGGTCTGTGCTAGCAGGCTGGGGGATCTGAACTACAGCTAGGAAGCAATACTCAAGGTAAGCACCAGAGGTCCCCCAAAAGAACCACAGCCATCCTCAGGGGCAGTGAGGTCCCAAGCTTCTCCAGGGACTAGGAAAGCCAATTTCCCATCAGGAAAGCGAAGGTGACAAGCTTCTCCAGAAGAAGGAGCAGTGCACCATCTTCCCTTCCAGAGCCAGAAAGTGACACTCAAAGTAAGGCTCAGAGCTCCCCTAAAGTGAACCACAGCCATCCTCAGCAACATGAGGTCCTGAGCTCCTCCTCCAACAATAACAGCAAAGTTCATCAGGAAAGCTAGAACAACAAGGTCCCTCAGTAGAACAGCCCAAGACAGCCAGTAACTTCCAACAGCTCCCCAATAGCTTCTGTAGTTTCCCCTACTCCTGCCTCTTTTGCTGCTGGCAGTAATCCTCAGATGGGACTCCCACACCCATTAACACACTAGTTCAGTTCAGTGAGTGTATCAAGTTGATCACCAGTTGGCAATGAACCACACTTCCTGAGTGCAAGCCCATACTCTGGTTTCTCTTCATCATATAAATTTTTCACTTTTTACTGAATGCAAGCCTAGGGAGCAGGCAAAAGCAAAGAATGTGCAGGTGCAAGTTTGACAGAAGAGAGAACTGACTTCAAACTCAAGCCCCCTTACTCTCCTCTCTATACCACCTTAAGAAAGTTACTTAGCCTCCTGGAACCTGTTTCTTCCTCCAGAAAATCACTATCTGTGCCATAAGATCATTATAAGGTTTACAGAAAATAAATGTAAACTGACACAAATGCTTGGCTATACATAGTCTGCCTTCCTAGCAGATGGCACCCTGCATGCCTTCATCTGCCACCAGCCCTGCCCAATGAACATCAATGGCACAGCCCCACTCAGGAAGTCCTCCTGTCCTGACCAGTATGCCTTTAGGAACTCTCCAACCCAGGCACCCCCATTGCCAAACCACACTGCACTCCCCTTCCACCACACAGCAAGCCTTTCAAAGCTCAGGCACCAAGGCTATGCTACCCAGCTTCAGAGCCCTGTGCTTTCTTTGACTCCTCAGATCAGGGGACTTGAACTGCTCAACCCCTTTGTGCCTCACCCCCCATCTGTAAAAGAGTGATAATTTTAACAGTGTTGACCAAAACTGGGTGAGGATTTCGTGCTGGTGAAGCCCTTGTAACTATGCTGGCACACAGGAACCAGGTGCTGGACCTTTTTATTTTCATGCTAAATGAATATTTAGGCCAGAGAGACCCGGATAGTCAACATGGTGTCACGGGATAAGAAAACCAGACAGCTCTGCTACAGCATCAGTGCTCCACAAGCACTCGAGGCACTGTCTCCAGATCAGACCAGGACCCGCGAGGAGAAATGCAGCATCTCAGGCCCAGCTGCCCTTCTGACACAGAAACTGCAGCTCCTCGCACTCTGCAGGCACAGTGGTTCTAGGGCTCTAACTAAACAACAGACTGGTGCTGAGATGCTGCCATTCCTCAGAAAACTCCAAAGGACTAAGTGGGCCAAGATGGGAAAAATTGTCACCTGGAGTCCACATGGGACACCCCGAGTAGATGGAGCCTGACTGGTAAAACTGGAAGTGCCCAGCCAGGCAGATCAACAGCTGGCTGGCAGCAGAAGCTCCCTGGAAAATTCCCAGAGGTACACACAACATCACCTTTCAACTGTTTTCTGGGCTAAATAACTGATGTGGAAGAGATGGCCCAGGAGAAATTTTTAATAGATAGAATCTGACCCAAAAATATCTGACACTGCCCTTTACTTTCACAGGGTCCATCAATTGGTCCCTAATTCCAAAAACACTGAGCTAACCAATGCTCCTTGGAGCCTCATAAAGAACAAAAATTGTTTCAAATTTGTTGGCTCTTCCTATTTCACCTTGTTACAGGTTGAGCATTCCTAAATCTGAAAATCGAAATGCTCCATGATCTGAAAGTTTTTGAACAATATCAAAAATTCTACACCTGACTTCATGAAGTAGGTGGCACTCAAAACAAAGGTACACTAAAGTTTGCATACCCCAGGCTATGTGTAAGGTGTATATGCAACATGAATTTCATATTGATATTTGAGTCTCATTTCTAAAATGTCTCATTTTGGATAAATCATTCAAAAACCTGAAAAAGAAGGGGCCGGGGACAATGGCTCAATAGAATAAGCACTTCCCTGGCAAGCGCAAGGGCCTGAGTTCAATCCCCAGTTCCGCAAAAAAAAAAAAAAAGAATTGAAAAACCTGAAAAAGAATGAAACCCACACTTGTCCAGTACCTGGCATTTCCACTAAGGGCTATTCAAGCTGTGTAATACTGGATTCTACGTTGCCTACAGGAAAATGACAGCATGATTTCTGACATGAAAGTTACTGGCACTGGCTTTGAAGACTCAGGAGCTGGGGCACGGTAGGCACAGGAGGAGGGGCTGGCAGACATCTCCAAAAGCCAACTGGCTGAGTTTGTTTGTTTGAGTTTGTTTGTTTTTCCCCAGAGAACTTCTTGTCACCTTGCTGCCATTTTCATTTCAAACTCTTAGAATGTTAAAATCTAAGACATCAAAAAATTAGGCACCTTGTTTCTATCCTCCTTGACCTTTTCTTAGTGACATATGTAAGCAATCAGTCCCTGCAGGTCAACATCCTGTGAATAACTGCAGAGAAGGAGGTATGGAAAATAAATGACCAGAGACTAGAAGAGTCAGGCCAACTGACACAAGGGCCCCTATAAGCACCTGCCTGAGGAGCACAGCCCTCATTTTCAAAGACTTCCGAAATGACCAGGTGTCCCTGCCTGTTATGCAGCAATCCGTCTCTCTCAGCCAACAGTGCCCCTGCAACAGGCCCACCTCCACACACACCTGTCACATCAGTAATTAACTAAGGGAAGGAATGTGCACAAAGGTGAGCAGGGAGCTAGCTTCCTGGTCCCCACAGCTGTGAAGTGATTAGCTAAATGGGAATTCATGTCAAACCCAGGGAGCTTGTCTTTGAACAGCCCAAGAAGGATCAGCAGATGTCCCTTCTAAGTCTTTCTTCTAAGTCAAAGCTAGGAGTAAACACAGATTACTGCTTATGGTACACATACTTACACGTACACACAGTGGTGCACACACGCAACTGGCCCTCTGTATCTGCATTCACCGATTCAGCCACCTAAGTCTCAATATGAAATACACAAAATATTCAGGAGGGAAACGTTGCATGTGTACTACCCATGTACAGACTTTTTAATCTGCATTCGTTAAATAATACCGTATAACAATGACTTACAAAATACTACATTGTATTAAGGATTATAAATCATCTATCTAGAGATCATTTAAAGCACATTGGAGGATGTGTGTAGGTACTATGCAAACACAAACGTCATTCTTATACAAGGAAGTTAAGCACCCACAGATTTTGGTATCTGTGGGATGCTAGGACCAATTTCCCAAGAGATGGCAAGGAATCACTATATGTATCTCTGTTCTAGCTGAGTAAAAATTGGTCTTAGAGTGAGGATAAGTCCTCACCCTCAGCTGTTGAAGTGACCCAATTATTTCTGTCACTAAGTAAGGTCTAACCAATACACAGTAAGAATGCCAGGGGAATCACACATCTCTTCTGCTCCAACTACAGGCAGAGCCCTTAGAAAACAAAATCGTGACAATTTTTTAAACATTACATCTAGTCAATTAGTTAAAAAAAAAAATCAAAGCAAGAATATCCCATCTCAAAATCTTGATGTACTTTCACCCAATAACCTTTCAAGCAAAGTCACAGCCCAACATAACCACTACCGTTAGAGAAGGAAGACAGCACCATATACCTCACTGGCTTTTTCCTTTATTTTGGTGTTTGTGATGTAAGCCAAGGCCTTGTGCATGCTAAGAATATGCTCTAACACTGAGCTTCAAGATCACAGTTTTAAGGGCCCAGGATATAGCTCACTGGCATAAGAGCTTCCTGGACAAGCACAAGATCCTGAGTTCAATCCTTGGTACCACAAAAAGTCAGTTTTTTTAAACCAACTCTAGGGATCAGGATGGACTTAAACAAAGCACTCCTCCAATCCAAAGAAGCTACAGATTGACCATGTGGTCACACAAAGATGTACCCAGATTTTCTGTCTTAATGATATGACCAAGTACTTACATTCACAGAAAGCTAAAAAGTACCATAACTATTGACAATAGGAAGTAGATGTTTAAATGAGAAGTGGGATCATTAACAGTATGTGTCAACTTGACTTGAGTAAGACCAGCCTAGTAGATCAGTAAAACTCTGGGTGTCTGTGGATAGCTGACATGTAAGCTGCAAACAGAGGAGAGAAGACCCACCCCACATGCAAGTGGCACCAACCCATAGGTTTGTAGCTTGGCTGAAATAAAAAGGCAAAGAAGAAAGAAGTCATAGGGGCTCTGATCTTCAGCGCTGCCTTGGGACCCCATCTCCAGTTCCTTCAGGGTTCCAGTGCTAACTGTCCAGTCTTGCATTGCAGACCTTCCCACCTTCCAACACAGATATGCAGCAGACTCTGCATAGAGCACCAGGTCTCTGACTTCTCCTGGGTCCTCTGCTCTTCAGCATGCAGACAGGCATTGCAGATTCCACCAACTCCAGTTCCACAGACAGCCCCTGGAAGGCCTCTCCTTCTGATTCTACCTCTATAATTGCATTCTACATTGATTCTGTTTCTCTAGTGAACCCTAATACAAGAAACCTTCAGGAAACATCAGTATACATGTCATCAATCTTCAGTTTACAAAATGAGATTGCCACAAAACCATAAAGGTGATCTGCAGCTTGTGCTGAAATCTAGGTGAGGAAATGACTGTCTTTCCCTATATTCCTAAATGTAGAGTATACTAGACCTGTCTTCCATTGCAACCAGCACTAAATCATGACTATAAAGACATGACTGCATGGTAGGAAAATAATTTTCCAACAAAACAGAAATAGAAGAGTCCCTTCCTTTGTAAGGAATATATCCCAGCAGTCTCAGCTAATAAGGATGCCTAAGCAAAGACATTTTTTAAATCTTTATCATGGTAAAAATCTGAATTATGGCCTAGATAATAGATTAGCAAAATGATTTGATACCTTGAACAAACACATGAGAAGCTTTGTAAAAATCTCAAGGGTCTTGTACACATCGGATCAGTAATGTCTAACTCTCCCAAGATGGGACCCCAGCATCATTATTTCCTAAAGCCCCAAGTGGATTACAATGTATAGTCACAGTAGAACACATGAGCTAGATTATTTTCAAGCTATCTTCCACATCAAAGAGCTCATCTTAGCATGTGAACTGAGGGCCCTTGATATCTAGGAAAAGAAGTCCTTCCAAACCTTGCAAAGAAGCTGAGGAACATGCACCCCGAGGTTGCCCACTTAAAATACAGCTTTGATGATGCAGAGTCCAGGAGAACCCTCGGTCTCTATTTCCCAGCAGTAAGCCTCTGGCAGCAGTGTGACAGGCACTAGAAACAGGCTGCAGCATGAGCCAACACACTGAATCAGTGTTACAGTTACATCTAAAATACCCCCAAAAAGCTCATGTGCTCAAGTGCGGCTTTGGAAGGTGACTGGATCATATAGGTATTGCACTCATCTGGGATTGTCTGGGCTGAAGGCACCACTAGGACATGGGGCCTGGCTGGAAGAGGTAGGTCACTAGGCTGTGATCTGGAAGGAGGTGTTCTCCTCTTGGTCTTTTCTACTTTCTTTAGTTCTCTGACCACTCTCTGCTTCCTGGCTCCCATGTGCAAGGCACCTTTCCTCTCCCATACCCTCCTGCCACCACCTTTCTGACTTAGAGCTGGTGACCATGGACTAAACACACTGTGAATCCAACAAGTGCTGAGTCAAATGAACCTCTCCTCCTGCAGGCTGCGTGTGTCAGGTGTTTTGTCTCAGTGACAGGAAGGTTAACCACCATTACCAACCCCACCTAGGGATGTTCTATTCTCAGAATTCCATGGGACCCCTTTGTGCCTCTTTGTGGGAGAGTGAACACTTTCTTAGCAAAATATGTGCAAAGAAATGAATGAGTATGCTTTCTGGCTATTTTCCTCTGTGATATCCACTTTATCTGAATAAAAAGAAGCCCTCAATGTTTACTGCTGCTCTGCTCCAGGCTTCCCTAACTTAAATAGGGCTTTAGATACGTTTGCTAGGTTTTCTTTGAAGGCAGACTTCTGACAAGGATGGATAGAGCACAACTGTATTTTAAAACTCCACTGGAACTGGTGCATATTTGTTTAAAGTTTAAACAAGAAGTTTAAAGGCAAAATTTTACCCAAAAAGTTAAAAAGAAAAACAAACATATTATGGGCAAGTTTTTTTTTAAATAATGTTTTAAATAACAGGAATATTTGAACTATGAATTTGGAAAAGGCTATACAGAAATATTTAAAGATTAGTATTTTTAACGAATGCTTATTTAATTAAAAAAACTAGGCTAACTTTAATAGCCCATTCCAACATAAGCTCTAAAGCTAGATCAGCTCCGTGTGCCTCACACATCAGGAAAGTTAGGTATGGGAGTCAACCTGTCAAAATCTAACTTGGACCCTCCTCATTCTAATACTGAAAGGCGAAAAGCACCTACCTCTAGGTGGAGAAACTGCAACCCACTGCACTGCTGGTGGGAATGCAAATTGTAGCAGCTACTGTGGAAAACAGTGTGGAGGCCCTAAAAATCAAACACAGAATTACCATATGACCCAGCAGTTCCACAAATGGGTTTACACCACAAGGACTGAACAGAAAGCCATGTCCCCATGCTCACCACAGCATGATCCACAGCAGCCATGAAGCAAAAATAAGCCAAGTCTACTGACACATGAATAAACCACATGGACTAAATACAATGCAATGCTCTTCAGCCTTAACAATAAAGGCAACTACAATACATTCACAACATGGATGGATCTTGAGGATATGCTGCCAAGTGAAATGTGCCCGTCCTCAATAGACAAATACCCTATATGCCATTTATATAATAGTACCTGACAGTAGTTAAATTTACAGAGGTAGAAAGTAGAATGGGAGCTTTCAGGGTGGAGGACAGAAAGAATGGAGAGCTGATGTTTAATAGGCACAGAGTTGCAGTGTGAGAAAGATCTAAAGATGATGTTGATGGCTGCACAACAAGGTGACACAGTTCGTGCCAATGAACTATACATTCACAAGTCATTAATGCAATAACTTTTATGTCATGTACATTTTGCTACAATGAAAACATCAAAATTTAACCTAAAAGTAAGGAAGAGTAATACCTAACTCTTAGAGTTGTAAGGGCTAAACAACATGGGAAGTATGGTGCACATCTGGCACAGAGCAGGTAAATCAGCGTCTGGCAGACTGCCCTGCCTCTGTGGCTACCTGCAGTCGGACAGTTCTCAGGGAAAAGATGTTTAGGCAGTGACGGAGCTCAACCCTCAGAGCTGTACACCTTCTGCAGGAAGAAATTTCCAGACCTGAACTTTTTGTACGAATTTTCCTTTAGAGCAATATATAGTATCCACTAATCAGAAGATGCCACCTAATTTTACAGTGAACTTTCACACATTACATACAGCTCAGGTCACCACATAGAAAACAACTGATTTTACTGTCTTTCCTTCCTAAATTGTTTATTAATAATATTGGCTCAAAGTGGTAAAATATAAAACCAAAACCAGGTGTGATGGCATATGCCTATAATCCCAGCGCTGGGGTGGCTATGACAGGAGGATCACTACGAGTCTGATATTTGTAGCAAGACCCTGTACCAAATAAAGAAATAAATAAATAAAATATTAAAATAGAGATAGAGATATATAGATACATAAAACCAGAATTTCTATGCAGGTCCTTGCTCTGTGTGTGTGTGTATGTCAAACTTTTCTGATGAATCAGGAAGTTTTATATGCTAATGAGATTCATTTCCTTGTAGTACTTCTCACCTGTGGCAAACCTGCCACCTCTAATTTGTTTTAAAAGGAATTTTAATCACCCAATCAATCAAAGTCTTGACCTTCAGCCTTCACAGCTACTTCACTCTGGTCAAAATTGGCACTAAAAATTCATGCTGCAACAGCTCTGCTGTCCTCAAGTGATAGGAATATAATTGGAGCAGATCCTCTAATGGATTAAAAGAAAAATAGTACACAAAGTTTCCAATTCCTCTTCTACCAAGATTCTTTAATAAAAGTGAATACCTGTAATATCATTAAATAAAAGCTTTTCCTCTATTGGGCTTTGAAGACATAAATAATCCAAGCTTCTAGACAATGAATCTATTCTCTTTACCACAAAATCACATAACCCGGTTTGGGGTTTAAATAACTTATCTTTCTTTACCCAGAGATAAAGAACGACTGAGGGTCCCTTCCCATCTCCATGTCTTCCACTTTGTCAGTGCAGGAGGGGACACTCTTCTTCCCTAGGCCAAAGCCTCCTGGCTTGGCAACTCCACAAGACATACCCAGCTTTCTCTCACCAAAACCAGAAATACCTCCTCCATCACAATCCCAACCATCTACAGTGCCCTTTTGTGGCCTTAGCTCTTTCTTGAGAGGGCAGAGATTCAAACATTAGACTTTTTTTGCCTTCAACTTCTGAGCCTTCTACTCAGCCCAGTGAATGCCAGGTTCTGACCCACCTCCCAAATGGAGCCATTTCCAATAGTATCACCAGGGGCCACCTATCTGGTCTCAATCCAGAAGCCCATCTTCCTTGAGCACATGGCTCCTTTGGTGCAATCAGTCACATCCCCTTGGCAACTGCGCCTTCCCTTGGTTTTCTGTTGCCTCTCTTCTTGCCTTTTTCCCACCTCTGAACATTCCTCTGTCCCCTTCTAGCATTCAAACCCATGATCAGCCCTATCAGCCACCAACCCCCGAGTTCCATCTTCAGTTGTGCTCTCTTCTCCTCATTCCCTTTCTGACCCCATCTACAAATACAATTGGCTTCAACTGCTAATCATCAGTGGAGCATCTGTCTTCCCATTCCAGTGTCCTTCAGGAGCTTCAGTCTCCTGAAAAGCATGTATGTTTTCAGGACTTCTCCTCATGGGTGTTCCTTGGGCATCCTAACATTCAATATCTATTATTACCATGAGCATTCACTTTGAGTAAATGCTACCAACGTATCACCTGATTACCACACCCAGAAAGCCAGGGGGCATTCTGGTGTTTTTCTCTTGAGGGGATGCAGGGGGACAGGTAGCAGAAACAGAACTCAGTTCCCTGGCCCTGCGAGGCACTCCTCAGTCTTCCTTCTCTTTCGTCCCTCATATCCAGTCAGTTGCTTGGCCTTCATACTTCTAACTGCGCATCTGTCCAGGGCTGTGCAACTCTGCAAACTCTCCACTGCCACTAGTTCAGATCTGTAGCATTTCTCACCTGCATTACCAGCACATACCAAAAATTCCATTCTCTGCTGCCAAACACATGTAATACAAGCAATACAAGCTGCCAAAATGACGTTTTATACTTTTCTGGCAAAAACTCACCAGAAAAATCTAGTGTTTTCCCTTCATAATTTATTTTCTGAATATTTAAGAAACCTATACTTTGCCATATATACCCCAAACATCAGCCATGTAGATGCACATGTCTGTGTTAATATAGCTTCCTCAACCAAGAAAAGCCTTTCCAACCATTCGACTGGTAAACTCCTGCTCATTGTGACAGCCTGTTGCAAAATGTTTTGACTCAAGGAGAGACAGCCAACTCCTGGCACAGATAAAACCAAGTTTCTTCTATTAGCTCACATCAGCAAGAATGAACTAACCAAAATGACTAGGCACTTGCCAGGTAAAGGCTTTTTCCTAATGCTAAGCACACATTATTCCACCTGAAATTATATACCTATTCTGAAATATATGAAAGTCAAAAGGAAGAAAGTGGATTCTTATATGTCATCAACATTTGAAGGAGGTATTTGGGAAATCTGAATATAGGCCCTATACTGTCACTATTTAAAGTGAATTAAAAGGGGGACGTCATCAATGTAGGTAAATCTCACTGACATCAACCAATCATAAGTCAAAAACAGAAGGTTTAACCTAGAATTTCAATAGTTCAAGTAGGAAAACAGCTATACTCCACCTAGGCACTTGCTAATTAAAAAGCTCCTTGCAAAATCACTCAGTGGACTATGCGCCTGCTTTGGCAAGCGTAAGAACCAGGGTTCGATCCCCATCCCACATCCTGTGCCAGCCCCAACCCCAGGGTGCAGTGAGTTGGCAACCGAGACCAGGCGTAGTGGTGCATGCCTATAATCCCTAGGCTAGAGAAGCTGAAAACAGAAGAATCACTACAAGTCCAAGCTGTGTAGTGAGACCTGTACCAAATACATAAATGAAAAAAAAAGGAAAGAAAAGCTCCTGTAGCATTTCACCTAGGCTGCTTTGCTTTTAAATCTTAAAAATTCACAAATAAACATATTGTACATTTTAAAGTGTCAATATAAACATTCAAATTATTAGATGACACTTTGCCTCAGAGAACTTGCATCCAAGTAGCAAGTCAAGGACACTCACCATGCAATCGCAGGTTATGTCCATGGTATTGTACAGAAGGTGCTCTACTTAAAAGAGACAAGACTCTAAATGAGAAAACACAAACTCAAGTATGCCCAGCCCCAAGCATGCAATAACAGTAAGTAGGTCAAGTAGATAAATGGAGGTGAGAAAACAAAATGTGACCCTAAGATTTCTATGAATGGTTCCATATTCCTATGTATAATGAAGAATGTACTCAAAGCCAACTTTACAGGAATTTTAGGATTGTAATAAGTACCAAACTACTTACTCTTTTCAATACAATTTCAAATACAAAACAATTTCACAGGCCAGTGAGATAAGTCAGCAGACTAAGCACCTGCTTAGACAAGCACAGGGACGTGGGTTCAATGCCCAGCACCACAAGCTGTGCCAGCCCTGCCTCCAGAGGTGCTGAGAAGGCCCCCAAGACCAGACATGGTAGCACACGCCTGTAATCCCAGCATTGCAGAGGCTGAAAACTTGAAAATCACTGTAAATCCAAGCTACATGGGGAGGCCCTGTGCCAAATATATTTTTAAAAAATCACAAAAAACTACCAACATTTAATAGCAATCTTGAAAATTCTATATTTTCTATCTACTAAAAAGACCCTGCCAACAAAATAGTAGCAGTCCTATTTTGGATTTTCTCTAATGCAAGAATCCAAATGAGTTATCAGTCTGATTAAGTATCTAAGTAGTTCCATTGTTTCCAGTGTTTAAGAGAGTGCTACAAATGACAGCATACACAGATTTTGAAGTAACAAAATTCAAACAGAATCTCTTTACTTGTGGTTTAAATCTAGAAATTCCCCATTCCCTGCCCCAGTAGTGGGCACTGAACCCAGGACCTCATGCACACTAGGCAAGCACTCTACTTCTGAGCTAGGTTCCTATGCCTTTTTATTTTTAAGACAAAGTCTCACTAAGCTGACTGAGCTGGATTCAAATTTGTAATACTCCTGCTACAGCTTTCCAAGTACCTGAGAGCAGAGTATGTCCCCCAACATCCAGCTTAAATCTGGAATTTGATTCATATGTATGGTAAAAGTAACAACAAAATATTGTATTATTAGTTACATTTTTAAAATGACTTATTATTTCTACTAAATTGAATCAACCATTAAAATCCCCCACTATAAGGGCATGACAATTGAGAAGAAAATAAATGAGGAAAACACACTCTTTACAATACTGATGTGCAGAGTTAAACACCTTAGGCTTAAGATTAATTTCCCTGTATCAGTTATATCTTTTCATAACTATCAGATTTTGTCCTCGCAAATGAAGTACTTATTTTCATTCAGAAAATTGCACTGTAGGGAAATGCAATGCTATTACATATTGGAACCATAGAGACAAATAAAAATGGTCAACTTTAAAATATTGAACAGTTTGAATTGTAGAAGACAGCAAATACCTGTATCTATAATACCCGTTATGGTTTGTGTCTATGTGTTCCCCCAAGCCCCAAGCATCACGAGGTGGCTTCTGGAGTTTGTGATTCCTGATCCAAGACTCAGATTTCAGGTATGAGGGCCCTGGCCCTGAGGTGGGTAATCTGCTTTACAATGTAAGGAGGGGAGAGAGGCTAGCTAGCTGCCTGAGCTGCTGCCCATCTCTCCCTTTACTCTTTGCCATTTGCTGCTACCATGAACTGCTGCTCTTTGCCTTGTGCCATTCTGCATTTGAACCAGCTGAATATGGACTCCCACAAACTGTGAGCTAAATAAACCTTTCCTTCCTTAATTTTGAGTATGAGATATTTGTCCCAATAAGAAAAGAGTAACCAAGACAGAATTTTTAGCGGAGGAGTGGGATCATTGCTGTTGTTGCAGGCAGCTGAATTAGTTAGAAATATTATAGGTACTCAGACAGGGACAGGTCCTCAAGGAGACAATGTGGAAGACAAGGTGACTTTGCAACTTGGAAGAGATAGACACTCCCATATGGGTCAGACGTCATGACAAAAGAAGAAACAAATACAGCAACATACTTCCCCAGGGATGAGCATCAGGGACTGATATTCTAACTCCGTATCACCATCTTGAAAGAGCCCAAATGAGTCACTAATCCAACCACCAATAGGAAGAATCCCTGTCTGCATTCATGCCGACTTGCTACACGACTTGCTTCCTCATTTGGTACTGGATTTAATCAATTTTACCAGAGCTTATAATCTCATTGGTTAACCATGGTTTTGTCCCACCTCATACCCACCTAAGCGAGTTCCCATTTTCTCCACCACCTTAGACCTGCCTCATTGCATGGGTTTCCTTTATAAAAGTTCCTGGAAGAGACAGCTTCCTGGGGACCACCCTGCTCTGGTCCCCCTCCTTTCCTTCTCTCAGACAAGAGCTTTCTTTCCCTCAATAAATATATTCTGCTCATAACCTCCATTTGTTCCTAAAATTCATTCTTCAGTTTTAGAGAACAAGAACTTGTTCCAGGTAACTTTCAGGTTGGGAGTTTCATTTTTCCCCTATATCATTTGGAGGTCATTAACCCAACATCAGTTTTTCCCCTGTATCATTGTGACTACCTGACCTTGTGGATTAGGAGCTTTCAGGAATGGCTTATAGAAAGAGATAGAAAAGGTTGGGAGGTGTACCCTACAAGGGTAGCACTGGAAAACCTTGAGCTGTTCTGCATGAGACATTCTGGTCAGAGCTCTGAAGATCAGAAGGTTGATAGAAGGGCTGGCATATAGCTCAGCAGACTAAGCACTTGCTTAGGTAAGCACAGGGTAAGAACCCTGGCCCCAATAGCCACACTGGCCCTGCCCTTGGGCACGCTGAGCCAGAGATGGAGTCCAGGCATGGTGGCGCACACCTGTAATACCAGCAGTAGGGAGGCAGAAATCAGGAGGATCACTACAAGTCTGGGCTGTGCAGTGAGACCCTGATGACAAAAAAAAGACGGTTGATAGAAAACCTGCCTGAAAAGACCAGGCTAGGGAGGTTTCTTCTGGTGAAAAGGACTGCATTGTTTGTTGGACTCTCCTCCATCAAGACTGCACAGTTACATGCACACCTCTCTTCACATGTGAACAAATTAAGGTGGTCAGAAGCCTCCAGTACACGCTCCAAATGTGACCTCCCTTAGGAAGGTTTCCCTACTATCTGTCCAGACTGATCATGCCTCCTCCATAAGTAATCATGCACTGTATTTCCACAGCCCTAAGAATGGCTGCCTTACCTGCCTGCCCATGCCAAGGGTGAGCCTCTCACCCCTGCATCTCCTGTTTGGTTCGTCAACAACTGATCACAGAACAGCAATCCAGAGCAACTCACCCCATGAAGGCAACACTTCTTTTGAAATCCCCAAAGTTCCCATTGCTCTTTAAAAAGCCATTCTGAACTCATTAGTTTAAATGTATTGTTTTACATGGTTGCCCACTATCCACAGGGATATTATACTGGTAAGTTTGGACAAATTAAAAACAATTTCTAATTCTTTTTGCTTTTAGAATACTAAGCACATATGCAAGGCAGTTAACCTTAGCACCAGTCACTTATAGGTAATTTGCTAGAGTTATTGTTTTCTTCAATGAGAGACTTGGGATGAATACTGAAGGTTAATGACAGCCAGGAGTGGTGACCAAACTGAACAGTAGCTACCATTTCCCACTGTAAAGAATTATGCATTTAGTTATTTACAGTCATTTTAGGAGCAGTGATCCCTGCAGACACACATGCTGTCTTGGACAATGATATGAGCAGAAATTTGTTAATCCATCATCAAATCCAGACTGCATATGGGTCAGAGGTTATGAAGTAGAGAAAAAAGGGAAGTGTTTTAATACCATAGATAGAGTTTCTGTTTCACCTGTCAAAATTCTGGAGAATAAATAGCATTAATAGTACAATATGAATATATATAATGCCACTAAATTGTACACATAAAAATAATTAACTTCATGCTATATATTCCACTACAATAAAAAACCATTATAAAGCATGCTTTTGAAGTATTGTTTTTAATACAGTAAAAGCTTCAATTGCATGGCATGTTCTTTGTATTTCTAATTTCAAGTCTTTAGTAATATAACAGAAAACATCAGCAGTTTAATTTTGATGCTTCTCACATTTACTCTGTAAATTCCTTATAAAATCTTGCCTTCACTTGGAAAGTGCTAATGCATTACCCAAATTTAACCTGACATGTGTTTTTTTTTAAATCCTGTGGTCTAGGACCAAGCCATGCAAGGTAGTCACATAGTAGTTTGTACCATCGCAATACCTGCTGACCACAATAAGCCATGCAAAAGAAACTGTGTAAGCCTTGAATGTAAAGTTAAACCAACACTTATTTCCTAAGGAGCCATCCCTAAAATTTCAGCCTAAACTGCAACATTGCAATTTTAAAATAATAAAGACTGGGAGGACAATGCAATGATAATATTAACCCCAGACTGTTACTGAGAACATAAACTTTCTAATGCTATAAAATTCTCAGATAAACCATAAAGCATACCTACTATGTGTTGCAAAATGAACTCTATATATACTAGCTTTTATTAAAAATGTACTTAGTACACAATCTACAGAGTCTTACTACACAGATTAGACTCGTAGTGATTCTGTTTTCAGTCTCCCAAACACTGAGATTACAGGCACAGGCCACCATGCCCAGTCTCAATCGCAAACTCAGCATGCCCCAGGGGTGGGCCTGGCATGACACTGTGATACAACATTTTGATGGCCTTTTTCAGATTCAGAAGTTGCCCATGCTTAAGGACACAAAAGCCAATTTATTCATCAAAAATTAATAAAATCATATTCTCAAACTCAATACTTTCAGCTCTGTTTTTTAAAGAAGCCACATGTGCCTGTTAAATGTAAACTGAATGTAAGACTCAGTTCCTCAGTTGCACTAGCCATGTTTAAAATGCCCAGGAACCAAGCGTGGGCCACCATTCTGGATGGTGCAAGCACAAAATGCTGTCACCAACTGTCCAATGGTCAGAGATGCTTTGACATGTTGAAGTAATCACAGTACTTTCATTCATTAACATATCTGCTAAGCTATGTGATGGATACTATGCTAGCTGCAGACACAGGAAAGCAAAGGAAACTAGTAATTCATGTAACACTTCATTAGAAACCTTAAAAATAGGTTTAGGGACCTTAGTTTTAGATAAGGAAATATGACTGGTGTGCTTGTCTGCAGAAGTAATGCGTAAGCCAAGATTAAAATATAATAGTCACTCAAACAAAGAAACAGAGTTTCCAGCTAAAGAGGACTGAAGTACCACTATACTCAGGTAGAAAGGGCAATGCATTTACTGGGAACTGATTTTGGTACCCACCCATCTAGCTGTCTTGTTAAACTTTCCAAAGAAAGTATTTAACTGATGCCCACATCTATTCCAGTTGGGAAGAGGGACAACAGTCCATACATTAACCAATGCCATTCTCTTTTGCCTCTAAATTACCTACCTTTTTAGCTATTTCATTTCTTGAAGCACCAACATCAGAGTATGCAGATATAGCAAGAGCTATTCATTTTGTTACTTCTCAGCAGAGAAAAGAAATGCTTAAATGAGTTTCTGATTACTGTGAATTTTAACCAGCTATATTCTTCCATGCTGCTATTAACAGGATTGGTGAGATATTTTCATCACAGGTTGAGTGGTTTGCATTTGAAGGCAATGTCATCGTTTACTCCAAGGGCAAACAACCTACACAGACTTCAAGCACAAATTCCAGCTCCTGGGACTGCCATCAAAGTGGGAGGATGATTCTTTCCCAGAAAATGTGGTTGGCTGCTATTTGGAAGACCCCACACATTGTCAAAGCCCATAGTCAGCTCCCAGGTAGGGGAGGAAAATCACCACTAGCCTTCAAGGGGGACAGGACAACCCAGGCAGTGAAACCCCTTAGCTCTTCTATAATCCATACACTTCACATGCCTCTGCCTGGCCTTATGGCTAAGTCTACATGTCTGGCTCTACACTTGGGGTACCCAGAGAGTAGGCCGAAACATTACTCTGGGTATGATCATGAAGGTGTTCCTCATGAGATTAGCATTTCAATCAGTGTACTGTTCACACTAAAGCAGGCTGTCCTTCCCCATGTGGTGCTCCTTACCTAATTCATGCAGAGCCTAAGAAAAATAAGGGCACAAGTCACACTGCTTGCTTTCTCCGAGCCAGGCCATTGGTCTTCTGCCTTTGGACTTGGGTCTAGAACCTACAGTTTTCTTGCTTTCTAGACCTTTACACCTGAACTGAACAAACATTACCATCTCTCCTCTTTCTCCACTTTTATGTTGAATTTTATTTCATTATACAAAGAAATATAATAGATAAAAGCCCGTCAACTCTTTTACATATACATGTCACCCTGTTGTTTTTTAATCTTGTTCTCATTCCCTTTTCAGCTTAGTTTTCTAAGTCTGGCATAGGTCACCAATCTCAGGTCAGTTTCCTTTCCTCACAACACATCTGCTGGACACATCCTCAGACTTCTGAATAGAGCTCAGGCAGCAGGGCCACAGAAGGGCACTCAAGCAATTTGTCCTCAGCTATATGGAAGACTTCCTGAGGACTGGAAGACAACATTGGTCTTTCTGTCCTTAAAGGAAGCAGAAAATATAGTTTTCTACAAGCTGCAGTTTTGTAGAGAGCAAATCAGAACTGTGCCAAAGTGTTTGGTATTGGGGGAAAATGATGCATCTCTTACTGAATCAAATGTGAAAATTATGCTATTCATGTCAGATAGGTTTTGATTACTTTAAGCTTAATAAAAAAAAGACCAATGATAACTAAAATGGAAAAACCCATTGAGGTTAAACAATTATAGAAGGTAATGCTAAGTATCTGTAAGTCCACACAGTAGATCATCCACTGGGTAAAGACATTTTGCTCAAGCATATTTCAGTAAGTAAAATTAAGCTTCTTGCAAATAAAATGTAATTAATAGGGCATTCTGAGTAAAATATCAGACAGCCCTAGAGCAAAACACTAAGCCCTTCTTACCCACAACTTAAATTTATTTGAGAAAATCAGAGTAATAAGAGTTAAGTTCTTAATCTGTACAATCTCTCTAGAAGAAAGAATACATTATTCCAGTTCTGTTTTAGACTGAACAATATAAAGCAAAAGATAATCTGATCACAGATGAGACAAGCTTGGTGAAATCCAGGCTGGTCCTTGATCTTTCAGGAATGCATGTAGCCCTTCCACATCTCAGGATCAGATTTAATAACTAAAAATTTCAATGAAAAAATAGTTGACTATTTTGAGGATAGAGAAAAAGTATTTGTAAAGATGAAAACTCTACAACAAACAGCAAGATATAAAATACCAACGCTTAAGAACTCCTTCTGTTTAACACTTTCCTCATTATTAAGCTGAGCTATCCAAAATAAACTGAGCATAATAATAGTCTTTACAATGAGAGGTGTGAAAGTGAGAATATGATAGTAGGTTTTTATTGGAAAATAAATTGAATAATGCTGAGCAAGTAAAAAAGCTACTGTTCTTCTCTGTTATGAATTAATTACAATGAAATTCACTAGAAAACCAAATTCCACAAATATCTTTCAGATCCTAACTATAGTCACTCTAAGTCTGACATTTATGATAATATGCTATTACATAACAGATTTTAAGTGCAGTATTTTCAGTATTCTTATGCCCTGCAGAGGCTAAGAAAATAATCTCTTTAAGAAAAAATTATAAAGCATTTGGAATTTAGTGTTCCTTAACTTTGACAACTTTTAGGGTTTGTTTTTTTTGTTTGTTT
The DNA here is from genome assembly GCA_004027165.1 of Ctenomys sociabilis. Taxonomy (NCBI): domain Eukaryota; kingdom Metazoa; phylum Chordata; class Mammalia; order Rodentia; family Ctenomyidae; genus Ctenomys; species Ctenomys sociabilis. Next base: position 97,171 of record PVKA01004536.1, read on the forward strand.
CTGAACAGGTACCCCCATGTAAATAGATTTATGTTATTGTAACTTTTTTTAAAAAACAACTACAGACATTTGGAATTGGAATCTATTTTCTTTCTTCAGAAACATTACACCATGACAAAGAAGAACTTAAGAATTTCATGATGACACGCCAAACCTACACAGACTACTAAAAGATGTTTTAGAGAGGGAGCAAAATGACCACAACTCCATGAATGAGAATGGAAAGAACCCACCAAATAGGGCAAACAATTAAACACAGCAGAATAAGAGACATACAAAAGCAGTCTTTCAGTTATTCTTTGTATACAGCAGCAAGATATTTCCATCAGCATGTTCTACAAATGGACTTCTCCTGCACCCTATGGGTCATGATTCTATCTGGGTATACAGGGTGGATATCAAGGTAATAGTAGTAGCTCAGTGCCCCAAGTGACACCTGGTCATCAGTAAGTGTTATGGACATTATCCATGTCCATGACACACTAGAATTTTTTTTTTTTTTTTTTTTTTGGTGAAATCAGGGATTGAACTCAGGTGCTTGCACTCACCAGGGAAGTGCGTATTCCACTGAGCCATCTCCCTGGCCCAACACACTAGAACTCCGTGCAATATCCTATCCCCAAACTGTTAGAAGTGCTGGTCATTTATTTGTCATTCCAGTGTTTATCTTATGTTTTAATCTTACTAATTCTTTACCATCATGAAAACTTTCTCATAGTTCAATTGTTTTGAAACATTTAATTTTTAATTAATTAGTATTTAATTTTCTGAATACTGCTTAATCTTAATTTTTGTTTTAACATTTATACTGTATATTTGACTTACAATCTATTTAAAAGACACGGTATGATATTTTCTCCTAGTATTAGAAACTTTAAAAAATATATTTCCACTTTCCATGTACTTCTTCCCTATCATATATACACACACACACACACACACACACACACACACACAGACATATATATGAAAAAGATTTGTGTATAAGTTGACATAAGATTGATACTGTTTCATA